>JBAMJV010012034.1:0-25441 GCA_037951105.1 Echinarachnius parma
CAACTGCGGGTACCAACATTGGCAAAATTGAATGCACACAATGCACCCGGGGGACGGGGGATGGGGGTGGGGGGGACATGCCTCCCCCCAATCCCATACATTTGAAAGTGGAGGTGATTGTCCACTCCCATTTTTTAATACGCATACATTATGTATGTTTGATTTCCATAGCTTGAACTACGTATCATTATATATTACTTTATAGGGTCTAGGATATGCACCAAATCGCTCCACTACCCAGTTGAGCCCCCCCCCCCCCCACCCCCACATGCCCCCATACATTTGAAAGTGGAGGTGATTGTCACACCCACTTTTTATTATGCATACATTCTATATGTTTGATTCCATAGCTTGAACTACGTATCATATAATTTTTTACTGTCTAGTGATATGGACCAAATCGCTCACTACCCAGTTGTCCAGTCGTCCGGGGGGTATTATCCGGGGGTAGATTCTATGGGGTTAATTATTCCGGGGGGGGTAGTTGTCCAGGGGGTAGGTTGTCCGGGGGGTTGTTGTCCGGGGGGTAATTGTCCGGGGGGTAGTTGTCCGGGGGGTAGTTGTCCGGGGGTAATTTTCCGGAGGGTAGTTGTCCAGGGGTAGTTGTACGGGGGTAGTTTTCTTGGGGGGTAGTTGTCTTGGGGGGGTAATATTGTCCGGGTGGTAGTTGTCGGGGGGTATTTGTCTAGGGGGGTAGTTGTCCGGGGGGTAATCGTCCCGGGGGGTGGTTGTCCAGGGGGTAGTAGTTCTGACACGGATTTGCAGAGTGGCATAGCTATAACAAATCGGGGTTGGGGAGGCATACGGGGCATTAAGGTGGGGCAGTCTTTATTAAAACTATGTTTTGACATTGTATGTATCATTTTTATTTTCACCCGGGGATACTGAAGGGTGCAAAAATGTTACCGGGGTGGGGGCCTTATCCCCGTTGCCCCCACCCCGTGCTCTACGTCACTGGATATGTTTTCATAAAAAAGGGGGATTCTTAATTTTATTTTAGGATACTTTTTAATAATTTTAACAGAGTGGAACACTCGTATACAGTCCCGGACATTATACTACAGTCGAACATTATACAGTCCGGAAACATATCCTTATTTACTACAGTAGTATTTGATGTATGTTCCATGGAATGCACATTAAACGTTGTAGATATGATAACAATGTGGGACCCCAAGAATAACAGCGGTCCTTACCCTTTTTTAATCGCTAAATTGGGTCAATCCCCCGTTCACTTCAATTGTTGTATTTATTGTTGTGATTCGGAAATACCGCAAACAAACAAACAAAACAAACACACCAAACCAGGCAGATGTTAGATTCAAGCATGGAACATACCAATTAATACATGTGCACAACAAACCAAACACAGACAAAACACAAGTAGACATACTAAAACATGCACAATCACAAGCACATTAAATGTAACTTAAGATCAATTCTATGACATACCATCAACACACATACAAGGGTCACGTGCGGGGGAGGGGGGGGGGGGGTGGTGGATCTAGCTTTTTGCTAATGCTACGGCACAACTCAGAGCGGCGACGACTGATTTTTAGCCTGCTCGGTCGCGCTGGAATTTAGGCATCGCCCAACGATTTTGGAGAGTCGAGCAGGCTGTAGAGCCCCAGCGATGCCTGGGCGGTGCCCTGTCGATGTCCCGGTCGGTCACCGGACGATTTAGGTCATAACTGGGGCGAAATCGGGGGGTTTCTCCGCCGCGGCGTCCCCTGGCAGTGACCGACCGATGACCGACCGATTCCCGGGGCGGTCTTCCCACCGGCCACCGGCTGATTTTTAAGAATCACCCGTACCGCGCGGCGGCGCCCCGCCGGCCTCCGCCGGGCTCCGCCGGGAATTTCAAGGTCATCCCAGCATTTTGCCCGGCTGGAGGAGAGGATGGCGTACGCCCATTACCTTCGAACCCAAGAGACTTGGCGAGCTCCCCCAGTAGGTGTCTCTCTCACCGTATTCTTGTTCTCGTTGTCCCCCATGTCATAAAATAATGGGTCTTTGTCCTCGAAGAAACTGGGCTACCTTCTCTTCTTGGAATGACTGTTGGCTGCAAGGTAGGTCCTCATCTGCCCAAAGTGGGTGTCCCTGTCCCCCCCTGTCCTCCATGACGCTATCCGTTGTCCTCTTCTGCCTGGGGCTGCAGCTGCCTCTTTCTTCTGTTTGGGGAGATCCTGGTGGAAGCTGCCTTGCCTCTGTACCCCCGCTTGCCCCTTGTGTGCTCGCGTGCTTTGGCATATTCCAGTGAACATTCGAGAGAAATGAGTGTTGTCTTGTGCACTTTTGTGGAGCGCCGTATACACTGTTGCTCCATATAGTTGGAAAAAAGAAATCAGAACGAATTTCATACTTTTCTCTGTTTGTTTGCACATAATTAATAATTTTAGACTACAAATAATGATTATAATTAATGTTTAAAAACTACCAATGTACAATAATTAGTTGCATTAATTTGCATAAATAAAATGTAGCCCTTTGTTTTGAGCTTTGAAAATCAGTACCTTTGATGATTGGCCCCTTTCCCTCTCCAAAGCTTATGTTACAAAAACAAAGTTGCCTGTAAAATGTTCAACCAAAATTGGCACGGAGGCTCTCTAGGCCATATTCCCAATCCACGCCGTTGGCTACACGCCATACGATGACAGGAAGGGATGCCAACAAGCAATGTCCACTATTTCGTTGGAACATCGCAGGTTACGGTATGTAAATCATCAGACGTCATTGAGAGGAGGGTCAATTAAGCTACAGGAATCTCTAGGACGTCCCACGATTGACACCGGGATAGATGATTGCAAATGCTTATCTTGTGCCGTAGAAACCGGAAATGCGAAACAAGAGCCTCCGCCGTCTATGATGAGACACTATTGGAATCCGACAGCCTCCGCCAAACTGGTACCTCTAAAGATCGCTCTAACATAGTCACGAGCAAGACAAACTTACCAAGTGTCCACTACAAACCAGTGTAACACTCGATATCTTCATAGACGGCGAAAGTCCTTTTTGGCATTTCCTGTTTCTACGAATTTCCGATAATCTATCCCGGAGGTCAATCGTGGACGTCCTAGAGAGTCATTGGATTTAATTTACCCTCATCTCGATGACGTCTGTAGTTTTATAGACCGTAACCTGCGATGTTCCAAAGAACAAGTGGACATTGTTTGTTGACACCCCTTCCTGGTGGAGCACACGCATCTTTTGGTGTGTAGCCAATGGCGTTGGACGGAGTATGGACTATAGAGCCTCTGTGCCAATTTTGGTTGAACATTTTACAGCCAACTCTGAGAAACGACCCCATAACGATGACTTGTTGGACGTACGCTTTGGAGAGGGAAAGTGGCCAATCATCGAAGGCCTTTCATAGCTCAAAGCAAAAGGCTGACCTAATTTTAATGCAAATTCATGCAACCATTTATTGCACATTGGTAGTTTGGAAACAATATATCATTATATTTAAGTCTAAATGATTCATTAGGCGCACAAAACAAGAAAAAGAATTAAGTTGGATCTAAAAACAAAATATTCAACTTTATGAGCAACAGTGTATTATACTAACCAAACAATGATCGGGCAGACGCCGCGGTCAATCGAGCGGGCGCTGCCCGGTTGTCACGCTAAATCCGTACGCACTGCGAAATTCGACGCAATCGCAAATACGCATGCGCACCTGTGGGAAAATTGCCTGCAAAATTCGTTCCCATTCATGCCATTTGTAATTAAGCATGCAAAATCCCTCCTTGAGGTTCCTTGCAGCACAAAGTGTTGTCAAAACCCGACGGTGGATTAAGAAAATCCATTCACGCCATTTAAAAATTTTATAAAACATGTGTCAATTTGTTATTTGAATGAAATTTCGGCGTAATAATGGACACGATTTTCGCAAGACACGCACCATATACAGGGTGGCCCCCAAAAAACGGAACGGGGCACTTCCCAAAATATAATACCACAATGTTTATGTTCATTGGATAGGGTGTCTTTTCCAATGAAAAACGATACCAAGAACAGTAATTTTGGTCAGGTCGTTTTTGTTTAAGGACGCTGTGAGTGAGAACATGTCAGGTGCCGATTTATGTCGATTTCGACTTAGTCAATGTCAGTTTAACCGCACTCCTTGCCCGTAATACCATGCCCATTCTCTCGGCACACGGCTGAGTGCACACTAACAATAGTGCGCGATGCTCGAACGCTATGAACGGCGGTTCGTGCGATTCATCAAGCGCTGGCTCAATACAAATTGACAAAAAAAGAGAACCTTACATGGTGTCACTCACAGCGCCCTAAAACTAAAACTACACGACCAAATTGACTGTTCTTGGTATCGTTGTTCATTTGAAAAGACACTCTATTCGATGGACATAATACAGTTATTACTATATTTTGGGAGGTGCCCCGTTCCGGTTTTTTTTAGGCCACCCTGTATAGGCATAACTGTCTAAGCGCATGCGCATTTGCGACTGGGTACGGATTTCGCAGGTCACGGATATAGCTCGACGGCGACCGCCCGGCCACCGAGCGTATTTTGGGTGGCGAGTGAAAAGTGAGCAGGCGCCGCCCAAATGTTCAGCGGCGACCGCCGAGTAGGCTACTTTTTTGGGTTGT
Source organism: Echinarachnius parma (assembly GCA_037951105.1). Lineage (NCBI taxonomy): Eukaryota > Metazoa > Echinodermata > Echinoidea > Clypeasteroida > Echinarachniidae > Echinarachnius > Echinarachnius parma. The sequence continues at coordinate 4,615 of JBAMJV010012034.1, forward strand.
GACCATATCATAAGGGGGGGGGGGGGGTTGACCCAATAACGATGCGGATACTGTGTGGGTCTGGACACATGATGGCGTTTTTCTATGCACATCACATTTTTTACTTGGCAGCCCAAGGGGGGGGGGGGGGTGGGGTGGGGTTAAACCCCCTAACCCCCCCCCCCCCCCCCCAACCATACAGATCACGCTGATTCACACAATAAATTATGGAAAATATGCACACCTACACACACAAACACACACTGTAATGATTATGACTCAATACCCCAAATGACACACATAAAATCAATCTAACGCCCTTATATTTCCCAGTCATTGACTTAATCAATCAATTACCATTAAAAAAAACATGACATAAAACGCGCATAAGAAAGTTTCATGAAATTAAAACGTAGATCACATAAAACAAATGCACCAAAATAATAATATACACATGAACAGCAAAATAAAACACACAAACACAAACAAACTCCAATACCCACAACTAGACAAAATTGAAGAAAAAACATGAAATAAAAATGATACAAAATATAATTTTTTGAGCGTTTTTATTTACAGATTAAAGTTGTTTTAACACTGAATAGCGATTTGATGTAAATTCTGTATGTTTGTCAAAAGACGTCTACACATTAACCGTCTTGTTATGTATACAGTTTTTTGTTACATACGGTTATTAAAGATACACATCAATATCATCACATGAATGACTATTGTTTATTTACACAATCAGTCGATGTAATATAAGGTTGTATAATTCTAAGACACATTTACGATAACCGCCTTGGATATCATTCATAAGTATTATGTTACACAGACATTTTTTAGGAAACACAGGCTCATCAATAAAAACACAGCAAGGAATTGTTCAAAACTGTCAAAAGTTCAAAACTGCAAAACCATTATTTTTTGTAAAGCAAATCTAAAATTGTTGCATTTTGTAAAAATGAGAGTGTATTCATTATACCATTACAAATTTGTTTATACAAACAATATTTTGAAGCTAAGAATATTAGCATGTTATAGTATTTTGACAGTTTCATCAAGTTACAAATGCATTAAAATGACTCAACTACAAGAGAATTTAAGCTTTGAAGATGTATATAAGTAATAACACAGCAAGCAATTTTATCAGAACCGCAAATTGATAATAAATTTTACGCGCGCTATGCAAATTTGGGGTCATCAAACTTCATCACGTCTTCTTGAAATTATTTTTCGTCAGGCGAAGAAACATTGTTATTGTGACGTCATAGTGAAAAGCCTGCGTATCAAAGTGCGTGTGAATATATACAAATACTCATTAGCCGTATTCAGACGATAAAAGCCAATCTTGTGGTTATCTCGTGGTTTGCAATTCTTAAGAATATCTTGTGGTTAGAGCTCGTTTGAACACGCAAAACTCGTGGTTATCTTGTGAAATGAAAACAATGAAATGAAATTTATTAATATCCTTTCACCCTTAACAAGGGTATTGAGGATAACAATATAAGAAATGTCTTATTGAATAATGTCACATAGTTATATACAATATGTACAAAGTATAATCATATAATATTTACAAAGTATAATGAAAACATCTAATATTTACAAAGTAATGTTCTCTAATTGTAAGTTTGTTAAAAATTTATATGCAGGTGATGTAGTAATCAATAATTTAATTAAAGGCACTAAATGAATTAGTTACAAATTGTTTCAGTTTCAGATTTATCACTGTGAAAATCTAAAATTTTTGATTTTACACTTTATGTTTGATTTTCAATATTGAAATACAAGCAGTGATAATTCTTTGTCGTATGTACAATAATACACAAAAATATACACAATATTTATTTAAATCTGTCCATAATGATGCTGTAGAATTTGGATAGCTTCAACAATGTCGACGGCAAAGGGGAATTAAACAATTTATACATTTTGATAGTGTCCGGCCGTTTTTTAAAGTAGTTATCGAGGAATTTCTTCCTTGCTAGTTCAAATTCCGTACATTCAAATAGGTAATGGAATTCATCCCCAAGTTTAGAATGATTGCACAAAGTACAAAATCGTTGTGATCTATCCACGTTTGAATATCTACCGGAAACAATTGGCAGACGATGATTTCCACATCTAAATTTACAAATTATTACTCTATGCTTAAATGGTAATTTCATGAGGCATTTTTCGAAAGTACATGTTTGTTTAAAAATGCGATAATTCAAACAATGTGAATTACGGTTTACTTCATAATGCCAATTTTGAGAGTAGACGTCATTTAACCGTTGTTTTATTGTCAATTCAAGCCACTTTGGGTCTTTGCTCTCTATGCTATCCCATAAATACGACAATCCCAGTTTATCTATTGAATTCTTTATCTTGACTAACCAAGGGGAACGGTATATATCAAGATTAAACATCATTTTCATTATGTCATAAACAATGTGTGATAACTTTGAAGTTTTACTTATAACAATCCTTATCCAAAATAATAACATTCTCATTTCAATATCTTTCAAAATACTATGCTTTCCTAATTCGCCAAATGCCATACAATTTGCACTACTTTTATTGATTTTTAGTAATTGTTTATAAAAGGTAATTTGAAAGTGTTCAATTTCTTTTAAATTTTCCTCACAACCCCATACTTCGCTTCCATATAAAAGAATAGGATGGACAAGTTTTTCAAAAAGTTCCAATTCAATATCTATTGGTAAACTAAGCGATTTTGATTTTGCTCTTAAACTAAACATCGCCTATCGGGCTTGAATAATTTGTTTATTTTGAGCCTTCTTAAAATGATTATTGTAATTGAATGTTGTTCCAAGGTAATCGTCTACTATTTCTAAAATGTCATTTCCAAAACGAAAAACAGGTAATTTCCTGATTTTTCCACGGGAAAATATTACCACTTTAGTTTTGTTAATATTAACTTTCAAGGACCATTTATTACAGTATATATTAACATTATCTAAAGCAATTTGGAGATCATTTTCAGACTCAGCAAAAATGATAGTGTCATCTGCATATAAAAGAGTGAACAACTTCAAAAACACATTTACACCTTCATCACGTACTTTCTTTTCAATGTTACGAGGGAGCAAATTAACACCTTTGCAGTTTTCTCGTAAGGTTGATTCAAAATCATTTATAAACATTGCAAATAGTAAGGGCGATAGGTTATCACCTTGTCTTACTCCTACATTACATTCAAATAGGTCGGAACGTTCTGCGTTACTTCGAACATATGACTTGGCGTTATTATACATATCTTGAACAAGTGCAAGGATTTTGCCATTAATATTGTATCGTAACATTTTATACCACAATACATTTCTATCAACAGAGTCGAATGCTTTCCTATAATCAACAAAAGCGCTGTATATTCTTTTCTTTTCTGATAGATAAATATCAATTAAAGAGTACAAAACAAAAGTATGATCTAGCGTAGAATAATTCTTGCGAAAACCGGCCTGTTCTTCTCCCATTAAATTATAGGCATCAACGTACTGTGTTAGCCGCTCATTCAATACAGCAGTAAAAAGCTTCCCTAAACAACTCAATAAAGTAATCGGTCGATAGTTATCCGGATCATGTGTTGATCCTTTCTTCTTATAAATTGGGCATAAAACACCGATAGTCCAGTCCTGAGGGACGTGCCCACTGTCTAATATTACATTGAACATTTTCCTTATTAAAGATATCATTTGATTATTGCTATGTTTAATAAACTCATTCAAAATAGAATCATTACCAGAAGATTTATTATTCTTCAGTTTTTTAATTTGATTTTTAATCTCATTATCCACAAAAGGTATATTTATTTCATTATTTTGTTGCTGGTATTCAACATTATTGAATTGATTCTGACTTTCATTTCGCTCACTTTTCTTATTCAAATTTTCCTATTGATACTTTAACGTCAGTATTACCTTTTTGTTCGCCTTTTTGTTCGCCTTTTTGTTCGCCTTGCTTTAGTAGTTTCCAAACCACAAGATTGCGCGCACTGCAAAATATGCGCAATCTCACGGTTATCTTGTGGTTTCTAAACCACAAGATACTTGTAGATTTTGCCGTCTGAACACAGCTTCGAGACTCGTGGTTTGGGTTGACCTCATGACCGAGATATGCTTCCGGTGTGAAAACAAGTCAAGTGAGCGCGCGTGACCTCAAATGAGAAAGGCGCGCACACTACTTCCGGTTTTAATTCTTAAGAATTGCAACTCTCGAGAATTGGCATCGTTTGAACACACATTTTGCAATTCTTAAGAGTTGCAATTCTTAAGAATTGGCTTTCATCGTGTGAATACGGCTATAGAATTATGAATAAACAAACCAACCCGTTTATAACTAGAAGGTCATCATATCGCGCGCAAGTCACGTGTCCAATAGACTTTGTACATGGGCAAGATGGAGTGACGCGATTTTTGAAGCTTCCGAGGACTACTTCTCTACGTCATCGCGTAGTGACCCAAGCATTGTGTCGTCACAGCCGTGCAAATATCGCGCAACAAAAAAGTGATAACGCATATGTGGTACCATAGAGTTACTATAATATAAAGACTAGAGAGGAAAATCGGGCCAAAAGTTAGTCAAATCAGAATTAGACGCTCCCCAATTTTTTTACAAAAACAATGTCATATCTAGACCATAAAAAAGATTATAAATGGGCCACTTGCCCCCATGCAATTATTTGACACAAAAAACTAGGAGAAACATAAGAATAAGTCTGCCCCCACAACAATCTATGTGCCTCCCCAATTCATTTGACCACACTATGTTATACTGACCCCATATTTCTTCAATTTACATTTATAATTATGATCTTTTAATGCAAGTTATACAGTTCACTATTTGAAATCTCAAATTAAATTCACTGTTGTTGTTTTTTTCAAACAGAATTCAGACACTAAATGTACACATGAAATGTTACGGCAAACACCTAAAAGAGGCATGAAGCAAGTCGAGTAGGCAGGTAAAGGCTGATTGGGAAAAATACAAAATTTAACATTAACAAAATAATAAATACATGCAGAGCAATTGAAACATTGCATTGAAAATAATAGCATCCAAACATGATAAAATACAATAACATAATTGAGGTCCTACTATATATTGTGTGTTACGCTTTGTCTTGGTTGTTTGTTGAAATTTAATGAAAAGTCACGTGACTGGATTTAAAGAATCACGTTACTGAATTTACCAGAGCTGTTTTATAATTTTGAACATCGCGCCATTCACTTTGTAAAGGATAATTGTACAGTGGTCGGTCTTTCCATTAAGCTTCTTTGGTTTGATCAAAGACTGTAGCGTCTTTGGTTTGATACAATTTTTTGCCCTTGGCTGACACAGTGATCCGTGTATGAAGGGCGGGAGAGCAACCATAAACAGTATTTAATACGAAATGTACCCCTAAAGTCTTATTGATGGAGTAGAAAAGGGCAGCACAAATTAATTACGCTAGATATAGAAGTGGTCAATATTGTCATCGCTCAACGTGATGTATTTTATTATTTAATTCCAGATCAATTTCGAAATACACAGCCTGTCATACTTTTGATGACGTTTTGTGACGTTGCAAAAAGGCTTCTAATCGCGTTCAGCTAAGACCATCATGGCAGCTGAGTTTATCTCCCCTGCTTTCTCCTTCTAATTTCGATACAAATAAGCCAAACGAAAGCAATGACAAGCGCTAGATTAGTAATGGAAATAACCAATGGACCAGCTAAGGCCATGAGCTCGTTCTTATCCGATTCAGTAGGGACATGGGTAGTGGTTTGGGGAGCAGCGTCATCGGTACCGTCCGCAGGAGTAGGAGGAAGTGTGGTTGGTTTCTTGTACGGCATGTACTCAGGCACTTGTCGAGTTACCTTAGTCAACGTTAGGTTACCGTTATTATCGAATGCATAATATTCACATCTAATTTCATCTTCATAATCCAAACAACAATAATAATTGGCGTCAATATTTATCGCCCTAAATGTTTGGAACCCTTTTCTGTCAGTAAACTTGTGGCCTAAAAACGACTGTCCAGATGATATGTATGTCTTATAGCAAAACAAAGCTGTACCCCTTTCCCCGTTGGCCAAGAAACTAACCCATCGCCAATCTTTCACCTGTGGGGCAGTGTAGGCAGGAGAACAGATATAACCTTGTCCTCGTAAAGTATCATTAGGGTTGTTGCCCGTCAATTCGAGTAAGCCTTGATCATGTGAATTCATTGGTTGAACATCAGCGTAGACTTCGAAAACAGAAGATGCATTCTCATTATCCTTTTCTGTTACAGTTAGTAAGTACATCGTCGAGTCCGATACCATAATAGGTGCCAATGATAAATTTACCGTTAACGTATTCTTTCTAATTTCGAAGGAGACTGACATTCGCTTACGTTGATTTGTCGATAAAAACATGTCCGTATAGAAAGTTCCATCCCCATCACCTTTACCAAGATGTACGTAGAACGGGCGCTCTTTATGACCATACTGTAGTGACCATATATACGCCTCTGGAGGTTTGTCAGGATCCAGAGCCTGCGTAAAGGTGAGTGTTGCGTCCTCACCTTCTTTGAAGTACGTTGAAGGTACACACGTGACACGAGCGTACAACCCACTGATGGTGATCAGCAAGAGTCCCCAGCGGTGGATGTTCATGATGGAGCCTGCAATGTAGATATACATGACCGTTATTAAAAAAAGGATATAGGGAAACTAGAAGAAAAAAAAACATTGTTATATCATACATGTCATATGGAAAATAATAAATGGATTGCCAGGAGGAATAACCCACACACTTTTGATCGACATTGGTAAAGCAATGAGAAAGTTATGTCAGCTTAACCTACAATTTCCGACAAAAATTACTGCAAATTAATAAAGACTATTCCGAGAATGGGGCCTATAAATACACATGATACGAGACCCCCACACATGGCCCCCACACAGTGCCATTTTTGCCAAGTGGACTCGGTCCCATTTTTGTACATTACGCACCTCCCCATGAACAATCCTGGCAACGGGCCTGATCACTGCTGCAATGGGGACATAAGTGGAGTTGATGAAATATTCGAAAAATGGAAACCTTACAGTTGATGTACATTTAATTTGATTTTGTGTTATAAAATGGTCACTCATTAAATGCGATGCTTAATTATTAAATTGTAAAGAGATCGAAATATTAGTTAGTTGAAACTTACTATATGTATGTGAATGTGGCAGAATATGGCGGAGCAAGGTTGAGTGCGATGCGGACCTTATGGTGGGCGTTGTCCAAAATGAAATAGAAACTGCCTTGAAAGATCACGCGCTTGATTTTATTATTCCACATAATGTTTACCTGAAGGGGCGTCTACAATCACATGAGTGTTTGTTTTTTATCTTTGATTTTATAAGTATGATATCCCTTATATTTGTGTAGCTGATGTTAATGCACATTAATCACCCGTTGCTTACGGAAACCAAGTGGGCAATGTACAAAGTCTATGCGGATTTCAGAATCTCGAAGGGAACGGGACTGGAAAATCCTGACCTTTCACCCATAAGAATCACGCGATTGATTGTTCGATTTTCAACAATGTTTACCCATGGAAGATTTCAAGTGTGTTGTATAACTTTGATTCTACAAATATGATTCGTGTAGCTGATTAGGAAAAGGGGCATATAGCCGGGAGTTTCCGACCATTGCAGTTGATTGGCTATTGTAGAGATGCTGGATCTTGAAAGTTCCCATCAAAATAATTGACACGGATATTAAAAAAAAGTGAAAACAAAGGCCACCACCACCACATGTGTAGCGTGCCCGTCTTATGAATATGCCCATGTCAGGCCAATGACTGTTTGTGTGTGTGTGGGGGGGGGGGGGGGGCAGGGTTTGATCACCCTGGAAAATGAAGTGATTAGTTATGCCAAAAAGGAAATCCCTATTTTCCTACAAAGTCTTTGTCAAATATATTATCTCCCGCCTCCAACATTGTATAGACAACCATTTTGTTTTTGGGGTAATACCAGAGACCAACATTAAAGGGAAAGTTGAGTTTTGGTAGAGAGGGCGGTAGACTACTTAATTGGTTTGTGAGGTAATGAAAAACTGAGTGTAAAATTTGAAAGAGCATAATATTTAAACAATAAAATCATCTTTGTTTGATCAAAATCGGTTCAGAAACGGCTGAAATATCCATAAATATAACAATATGTAATAAACCCGGGGCCCCGGGTTTATTAGAGAATTTTGAACCAGCCGTTAAAAATTCAAAAAAATGCTTCCTCTTTTCAAAAAGTTACAAAATAGGTATTTAAATAGTTGTTGGTTATTTCTCTATCTAATCACTATTTCAACAAAGCATCACATGCACAATATTTTATTCAAAATGGTTGAAACCGATGAGTGTTTAGAGAGCACCCTCTTACGTTTTAACGGCTCTTTTTGAATGATAACATGATCTTTACTACGTCATTTGTAATTTTGTGTTCCTTTCTAGTTATAACTATTAGTTTGTAATGTAATGATGCAGTTTTTGGTTACTAAAATTCAGTTTCACTAAAACTGTACTCTCCTTACCAAAACTCAACTATCCCTTTAAAGGGAGAGATCCTCTTTTGCAAGCCAAAATTCAAAAGTTGCGAGGTTATTGTCTTATATGAAAGGAAATGTCATTTAAAAGCATGCCTGAAAAAATTAGGGCTTGAAATCTCTTTTTCGTGGAGTTATAGACCTAAAACTTATTAAACTGAGGGACGTCGGTTTAATGGGTACATACGTATTTTCGACAGGTGAGTAAGTTCGTACACAGATTACACGGAGTGCCAGATCGGTATGCATGACCCCTACTATACCCGCGCTAGCTACGTGACCCGCGCATAAGTACTAATGTGTGAGTGTTTACCAAGCAAAATACCCAAACATCGCTTAAACTGACTACATGTAATTACATATTCTTTATTTTTGAGATCTTTTTCCGTGACATACATTAACAAATGTCGGCTTCACAATACCTTTACGAGAATTAGTACTATACTGTTGTAATATTATGCTAAATCAGTTGAACTCCTTTATTGACCGATAATAGTTTAAATGGAGGGACGCATTCGTTTTTCATTCGTAGAATCCAAATTAGAGGGCTGTTTGCTCTGATTTTTTTTTTTGCGTGTTACATTGATCCCCACCCGTCAACTGAAAGCTGTTCAGACGTTTTGTAAAAGTGGACCTGTCCCTTTAAAGGTATATGCCAGTTTTGGAAACGCCCCCCTCTCAAAAAATGAAATGGAAGCTCTTATTACCAATCATGTGAAAGAATATAGTTTTACTAATATGGGATTATACAAATTTGGCTAAGAAACCGCCTACTAATTGATATATTTGCAAAATTATATATTGATCTGTTGCGGATAGATATCGCCAACGCGGAATCGCGCATACGCTACGTGCATTATTGACCACGTGCGTTCGCTATACGGGCTTGTCCCCAGCTTGTCGATATCTCCAGTCCAGCGCTAGTGGCGCGGAAATGTGCGAACGGGCGGTGAATTTATACATTTCACGGGCGGGTATTGGATTTCTTCCGATATTTCTGCATTTAACGCATCGTTAGGTTTGGATTTTACCACACAAGCCCTTTTTAGATACTTATTCAACAATATTGATCAATTATAAATGTTTTCTGTAACTTTTCCAAAACTGTTATTCATCTTTAAGGGCGACCCAAAATTATATGTAGGTATGTACAACACCATATCTTCATCAGAATAACGGTTAAAGAGTCCTTGTTTAGCTGATATTTAACACTCACATGTTTGTGGACGAAGTCTAACATTTAAAAAGATTTGATAATGAAAATGAAACATACACAGAAATGCCCATACAAACACACACACATACCAACCATTATACAAACATCGGCATATCAAATACATATATATGACAAAGTAGTAGGTATGGTGTGTTTGTTAAAAAACTTCATATTTGTTTATTTACACAACCGGCAGCGATGTAATATAAGGATGTATATAGGCCAATAAAATGTCTTTATAGTTATATTGACATTTATAGTAAAGCATTTATTCTATATGTGTATTTGAAATGCACAGCAATATGACCAACCAATCATTAATACATAAATGCAAATGAATAGTCTCTTTATCAATACAATGTAAAGGGATCTAGTACATGTGTTGACATGTGCACAAAACGAGGAAGGGTTGATAATGTAATGATGATGTATTTTTCCATAACCCGATATGTCCACTGAGTGATATGAGAAAAGTCCATGGTAAATGAATGTCATATGACCAACTAATTAGGGAAAATACCAAGTGATTATGTGCTAACTCATTGCACTAAACTTGTTAACATTCTCCAATAGAGATTGTTTAAATACGAGCCCTTCTATCATAAATATCTTTTAATAATGAAAAAGAAATTTGTTCTATGCTTCTATCAAAGACACAAATTTAACCAGTTTGGTGAGAACCGCTAGAGGTCTATTATATTATTTAGGGTTTTTGACAATGTTACAATAAATATCCCTTTTTAATTCAAACATTCAGAGAAACTGACCAGAAATATATAATGTGATTATAAAAGGGCAAAGAAAATGGGATTACAACCCCGTTGGAATCCCATTTCCTTTTTAAATATCCCTTTTTGAGTATACATGTATTTATAATACCATTACAAATATGTTGATAATAATATACACCAGTTTAAAATGTTGACTATACGCACGTTATCACTTTATTTACAGTATTATTATAGTACACATGTTACATATTTATTAAATTAACATATTGTGAATGGATAATGACCTATTTTTCATAGAATTGTTCGACGGTCAGTAAACACAAACATATATGTGCAATAACAAGTATGCATGAATGTAAATGCAATAATATTTTGTATACAAAGTAGTACAGTAAAAGAAGGTGTTTGTAGATTTAAAGGGATAGTTGAGTTCTGGTAAGGAGAGTACAGTTTTGGTGAAACTTAATTTTAGTAACCAAAACCTGCATCATTACATTACAAACTAATAGTTATAACTAGAAAGGAACACAAAATTACAAATGACGTAGTAAAGGTCATGTTATCATTCAAAAAGAGCCGTTAAAACGTAAGAGGGCGCTCTCTAAACACTCATCGGTTTCAACCATTTTTAATAAAATATTGTGCATGTAATGCTTTGTTGAAATAGTGATTAGATCGAGAAATAACCAACAACTATTTAAATACCTATTTTGTAACTTTTTGAAAAGAGGAAGCATTTTTTTAAATTTTTAACGGCTGGTTCAAAATTCTCTAATAAACCTGGGGCCCCAGGTTTATTACAAATTGTTATATTTATGGATATTTCAGCCGTCTCTGAAGCGATTTTGATCAAACAAAGATGATTTTATTATTTAAATATTATGCTCTTTCAAATTTTACACTCAGTTTGTCATTACCTCACAAAAAAAAAGTAGTCTACCGCCCTCTCTACCAAAACTCAACTATCCCTTTAACATCCGTGAATTTTTAGCGTGATATTAGCGTGATAACCATTTAATGTCGTTTTGTATAGCGAGGGGTCATGCAGCATTTTTGTATAATTGATTCAAACTTTTAGAGAAACTGATAAAAAATATATAATATGAATGAAGAAGAGCAAAGAAAACGGGATTCCAGCAGGATTCGAAACCCGAGACATCCGGATTGCTAGACCGGTGCTCTTACCGACTTATAGAAAACTCGTTTTCATTTATATTATTGCTATTATTGCTGAGATGAACAGGCAACAGAGCGCAAAACACTCGATATTCAGCAAAAATCGTTCGCGCGTAGGGTAACTGTATGCCCCGGACCGGATCGAATGTACCGTATGTAGACGCGAAGAAATAATGCCAAACGGCGTTGATCGTACTAACCGTATCGGTAATAATCGGATGACTGACTACGAAATTGGTTCCCGCGCGTCAGTCCCGCCAGCTCGCTCAGCAGTAGCTTGATTATTTTGTCGAAGCAGACGACAATTAATATCGCTTATCCTGCGCATGCGTTAAGTTTTCAGTCTCGATCAAGTTGATTTTTTGTATATTTCGATTAAATCAGCTTCTATCTGCTTTATGCAACGTATATTAAAGGTTGGCTGACAAGAAAACTACCTAAAATTTGTGTTTTACTGTATCTAAGGTAGATTGTCATGAAAATTACTAATACAAACATATCTTCCGCGTCGGAAAACCCAGTAAAATAAATTTAAAAAATAGAAAATTAAATGAGAACTATGTTTGAAATTTAATTACTATTTTGTTAGTAATTAGAGTTGAGGGAATTCATGTGAGATCCCGTTCGTGCCGTGCGCAACCATATTTAGAAGCCGTTGCGGCTACTGTGATCAGTCCCAATAAAATAGAAACTAACATGAGAACATACAAACTGTAAGAAAAAGGGTGGGAGAGGAGGGCATGAATTCCCTCAACTCTAATTACTAACAAAATAGTAATTAAATTTCAAACATAGTTCTCATTTAATTTTCTATTTTATAACGTAATTCTCGTTTTCGAGAATCCATGTGAGACTTCAAAGACACAGTAGTCGCAACGCAAACAAGACCTGGGTAAGATGATAATCTTAAGGTAGGAAATGTATTTTCACTTACCGACCCATTGAATGTCTTGTCATTCAGACTCACTTGTGAGTCTGCGGCCCTTGACACTCGAGGACCGCCCGATCAAACGTCAAAGTCTCTGTCTGTGGTGGCTTCAGGTAGAAATCCCTGAAGGTGCTCTCGTTCTGCCATCCAGCCTGCTTGAGGATGTCAGAAATTGGAACATCTCGTCTCATAGCCAAAGAGGTAGACGCTGCCCTGGTCGAGTGTGGCTTAAAAACTGAAGTGTCGATGCCAGCAGACTTCATGACGACCTTGATCCATCTGGCTATGGATTGCTTGCTCGCTCTCCTGTGCGGCTTATTACAGGTGATGAACAGCTGTCTCTCATTTCCTCGTAATGTCTGTGTCCTGCGAATATACTCCTTTGTATAATGAACAACACAAAGTCTCCTATCCGTAGTGTAGGTCTGGAGTTGGAAATTCTTGCCCACATTCCCTGGTCTGCTCTGCTTTAGTAGGTCCTGGATAATAATGTCCATCGAGCCTTTTCGAATCTTAATACCATCCAGTGACAGGAAATGTAGTGTCTGTAACCGCTGTGCAGTTACCAATGCCAACAACATGCTGAGTTTATGTGTCAAATCACTTAACGTTAGTTTATGGGCCGGGCCCCCGTTTGCGAAGGAATTTCAACACCTTATGTACATCCCAGGTAAAACTGTAACGAGGCCTGGGTGGCCTTAAATTAAACACTCCTTTTAGATATCTACAGATCAAGGGGTGAGTTCCAACTGTGTAGTTGCAGTCATCCAAAATAAGAAATGAAGCGAGCGCACTCCGCGCTGTGTTGAGCACACTGTACCCAGCTTTCTCTTCATAATACAAAACATTGAAGAAATCAAGAAGAACTCCCACCTTTGTATGGGTCCAAACTATATGACGTGTATCACAAAACTTTGTCCACTTGTTCACATACACGTTGTACTGACGCTTTGTAGATTCTCTCCACGAGGCGCCCAAAATGTCCACTGTGTCTGCAGCTAGGCCTTGAGCGAAGAACCGTCTGCTCCAAGCCTACAACACAGAAGAGAGAGGTTTGTTAGAGGGTGGGGGTGCCCTGTAACAGGTTGGGTTAACAAAGATCGAGAGCTTGCAATATGCATGGGTTCCTCCAGTAGCATATCATTAAGTACTGGAAACCACGCCTGAGTTGGCCAATTAGGCACTACCATAAGCCCCCTTGCATTATCCAACCTGATTTTTTGCAGACATTTAGCAATAAGGCTAAATGGTGGAAATGCATAGAAATCTAATGACTCCCAGTCAAGCGTGAACGCATCTACTGCCCAGGCATCAGGTTCAGGTAACCATGACACATAAGATGGGACCTGTGCATTGAGCCTGGATGCGAATAAATCTACCTCTGGGATGCCATACTTCCCCGTTAACGAATGAAAAACATTCCTGTCCAGCATCCATTCAATATTGTCATTAAATTTCCTGGACATGTAATCCGCCTCCACATTTTTTGAACCTGCTAGATGAGAGGCGGTAATCCAAATGTTGCGTTCACAACACCAATGCCAGATTTGCACTGCCATTTCATTGCATGCTGGAGATTTAACACCCCCCATGTTATTCAAGTAGGCCACTGCTGTTGTATTGTCTAGCCTCAATAACACATGTGCATCGCGCAAGACCGAGCAAAGTGCTTTCAGCCCAAAACCGGCTGCCAACGTCTCCAAGTAATTGATTTCATTCCTGCCTGCCCTTTCTAGCTCAAAACTATTTCATCGGCCCCCTGTATGAGTAGAGAGGTCAGTAGCCCCCCAACCTTGCCCGCTTGCATCGGTCCGAATTTCTCTAGTTATCTTTCTGCAGCATAGAGGGCGGTTTACAAGAGGTGAGTTTTCGATCCACCACCTTAGCTGCCGTTTAGCCTTGTCTGACAGTGCCATCTGTCTGTCAAAGTGCCCTCTATTGAATTTTAATGCTGCTATTTTCTCAGTTTCCAAGTTCCGATAATGCAGGGGCCCATATTGTGAAGCCGGGAAAGTAGCAATCAATTTTCCAATTACCCTTGCTACTTCACGAATCGATGGCCTGCCTGTACTGAGCAGCTTAGTGCACACCTCTTTGATCTCATCACTCTTCCTACTTGGAAGCTTAGCTGTCATTTTGTTGGTATTGAGAGTAAACCCCAAAAATTCAATTTCTTGTGACGGTTCGAGGACCGACTTGTCTGGGTGGATTATAAACCCCAGTTCCGACAAAATTTCTGTGGTTGCTTGTACAGCCTGATGGGTATCGGATTTTGTTTTCCCTATGATGATAGTGTCATCTAGATAGGCAAGCACCACATGTCCAGCTAATCTCAGAGAGGCAAGCACTGGCTTTAATAACTTTGTGAAAAGACTAGGTGCAGAGGACAAACCATTCGGGAGGGCTTTGAATTGCCATAATTGCCCATCCCAAACAAATCTGAGGTAAATTCTAGACTCAGGGTGAATAGGTACAGTGTAGTATGCGTCACGTAAATCTACTGAAGCCATGTAGTATCCTTCTGAAAGAAGGGACATAACAGAATGGATATTGTCCATTTTAAAATGTTGGTAACAAACGCTTTTGTTGAGCTCAGACAAATCAAGAATCAAGCGAATGCCCCCATTTCTCTTGGGTCTAGTGAAAATTTCTGACAAAAATTCACCTGCAACATGAGAGCAGCGCTCGATAACCTTTTTCTTCTCTAGATTAGAAATTTCTTCAGTAATTTGTTCTGACTCAGATGTATTGCGTTTGTAAGCATACAAGGGCTTTTCCCTACGAGGAGGGAACTTATCCGGTTCAAATTCAAGCTTGTAACCCTTGACTGCTTGCAGCAAATTTTGATCAGATGTGTATTTACACCAGTTCTGATAAAATGGCTTCAGACGACCACCGACAATACTACATGTACCTGTAGAAGTAGAGCAATTTAGAATCGAGGTACTTACCTCTTTTTGTTTTGCTGTTGGCAGTGGGTCTACTTCCTTGGCCCTGGGCCTGGCCTCCGCGGCTGCGGCTGTTGCCTTGCATCTGCCCTGGCTGCTGTTGGCGTGAACGTGTGCGGTGGTTTCCCGCGCCACTGTCTCCGTCCTAAAAATAGGGCGGCCAGACGAACCCGATCTGGGGACTGAATTCCCACTGTGATCCCGAGGGACCCAGCCCGCTTGCTTCAGTTGTGAAGGGCGTCTCGATGGATCTCCATACCTCTTGTATGGATGGAACGGAGGCTGTTGACCTTGTCGCGACCGCATCACGCCAGCGGTGGCCTTCCTCTGATCTTCTATGTCCTTGACTTGACGACCAAGATCATCCCCGAACAAGAACTTCGTGACCTTGTTGGTAGGCTTTGTGAGATGCTGGAAATTGTTGTTAAGTTCAGGTTTTATCTGGTCTTTCCTGAGGCAATTCAGGGCAAAATTTGCGTCGCACAGAAGAGCTAGCACATCTTGCTGTGTGTCGGACATAAGTCCCGGGTCCAATGTGTGCGCAAACGCATTCAGACCCTTGGTCAGCGATCTCTGGATAGTTTGCAACCGTAGATCCTTACCTCTGGCGTAGGATGGGAGGTTTTCCCAGATTGAAGCGTTGACTTTAGGAACATCCAGAAGTGGGCAATTATCGGGGCAATGATACCTTTCAGCCGCCTCTGCCAAGGATTTTTCTTCCATTTTATTACTGGTCATGTATGCGATCGTCTCCGCGATGTCCTCATCAATGGACTCGCCAACCTCGGCGGCAACTGCAAATTTAGCAGCAATTTGGGGGACCTTGTCCTGCACCACTTTTGACGAGTTAGGCTTAGCCGCAGCATCATGGTCATGGGTGCTTACATCATCATCACGATCAAAATCCATGTATTGAGAGCCGTCATCGTCGACATCGGGCTTCCCAACGTCGTAATCGATGTTGTCGAATTCGTCCAGCTCCCTGGTCCTGGACCTAACCGGCCCCTCATCACTGATGAGGCTAATCCCACTTTGGGTAGAGCCACCAGACGCCGGGATGGCCTGCATGACCCGCTCAAACATGGTCTCAAGTTTGTCCAGTCTTGCAAAAACTGCCTCGGTCCTTGACCCGGATCTATGAGCTTTGTCACTGCTGGGCCCGGGCGCCTTATCACGGCCCTTGGCCTTCTTGGGCTTCGTGATCTTATCACAGCCCGTGGCGCTGGCGGCGGAGTCGTCTAGCTCCGTAGATATATCCATGGGCATCGCGGCCGTGTCGTGGATTTTCGATGAAACGGGGGAACTTTTCCCCATCGAAACGTCCATTCCCCTTGGGAAAAAAGACACTAGAGGAGGTCTATGGATAATGATATATAAAATGTCCGGTAAATACAAACCAGAAACTAACCGATGTGGTCGCTAATAAACGATTAAAATGCGCAAATATTTGTGCGTCACAAATACAAATGGCGACGAACGATAATGGTTGCGCACGGCACGAACGGGATCTCACATGGATTCTCGAAAACGAGAATTACGTTATAAAATCAACTTTTAAATTCACTTTAGTAATCCCCGTAAAAAAATTGAGTCCGGGCGAAGAAAAATGACGTCATCTTTGTGACGTCACATGCAGGCAATCGCAGTACAGCTCGGTCATAGACGTACACGCTGAGTGCAATACTCACGTTGACAGAGAGATATTATTTCGATTTGTTTCAATATTTGCAAACATTTGTTAAAGTTTATATCACGGACGATCTACACTTAGATGTGTTGCTGCAAGCTGCTATGATTCATTTCTTAGGAATTTTCAGTTGGGCCTCAATTTACAAGCAAAAACGAGT
The DNA here is from genome assembly GCA_037951105.1 of Echinarachnius parma. Lineage (NCBI taxonomy): Eukaryota > Metazoa > Echinodermata > Echinoidea > Clypeasteroida > Echinarachniidae > Echinarachnius > Echinarachnius parma. Next base: position 21,999 of record JBAMJV010012034.1, read on the forward strand.
TTGTTTTACAAGCAAATCATAGCCTCTACATGTAAACCATGCACATTCCTCCGTGTTGCGGTCTGCTTGTGATGTCATGATCCGGGTTGCACGTGCGCACATTCCCGCTCCGCTATAAATTACTTTTTTAGCAGTATGGAACGCCGATGCGAAAACAAGCTAAAAAGTTGCATGAAATTTACCTTTCTTGCCGAACTTAAGGATTTCTTTGAAAAAAGAGTGTGGTATATCAATATAGGCACATATTTAAAGCTTTAAACCTGAATCAAAGCCGGGATTTCACCATACCTTTAAAGGCAAATGCCAGTAGTGGGAAAATAAACAAATAAACAAATACAAATGTACGCTCTTATTACTGTGAAAGAATATGTTTTTACTTATACGGAATGATACAAACTTGGCCTGGAAACCGCCTACTAAATGTATATATTTGGTAAATTACAAAACTCATTTACTGTAAATTGATATCGCCGACGGTTGTATGTTGATATCCACCCTCGTGTGATGCGTGCTTATCCTATGGCAAATGCGGTACACGGTTTCGCACGAGCGTATCGCACGAACGAGCGTATAGATGTGGCCAGCGTAGACGGGCCAAACTGACGGTGAATTTAGGCTCAATGTCAGCGGCTTTCATAAACGTTTTAACTGATATTTCTGTATTTAACGATACGCAGGTTCTGATTTGTCCACACACTCCCCTTTTGTATGCTATTTCAACAATACTAATCAATTAGTTTGGCCAATAAAGTTATTTCCGATAATCTTCCCAAAACGAGCAATTGGCTTTAAGTCACTTTTCAAAAGTCACAAGAGTCAAAAAGTGAAAATTCTGCCTTTGATGTGTGGTAACCAGTGGCGTAGACAGGTTCTGACACCTGGGGGGGGGGGGGGGGGGGATGATTTGCCGTTCACCGGACCAAGACCAATTTGTTCGCGGCCGAGACCACCTGCCGAAATATTTCGAGACCAAGACAATTGCTTGAAAGTCCTCCCAGTGGGGGGGGGGGGGGGGGGGGGGGTTGTAGATGTTTAGATGGTCGTGACCAGGCGTGCCGGAAGAAGTTTTGGATTTGGGGGTGGGGGGAAAAACCTATGGGGACTCATGATTTTATGTGTGTATGGGGCTCAGGCCCAACCACACTCACAGTGCTGCCAACTTTGAGCCAGATGTGAGAGTGAGACATTGCAAGGAGCGAAGCGACCAAGCCCGAGGGAGCGAAGAGGGTGAGCGGGGGGACGGCGTGGGAGGGGGGTATCCCCCCTCCCACGGTAGGGAGCTTTTGTATTTTTGGACTTGAAATTGTGCAATCTAGTGCTTACCTAGATAGGAAATTCGGGCTTAACATTGACTAGTCTGGGAAAGCGTGTTATGATTTGATCGACCAGAAATGTTAAATATATTTTCATGAAGAAAACAAATAATTGGCACACTAATAAATATGCACCCCAACACAGGGAGCGAAGTGACTGAGCGGGAAGGGGGTTGTCCCCCTCCCACGGTAGGGAGATTTTGCATTTTTGGACTTGAAATTGTGCAATCTGGTGCTTACCTAGATAGGAAATTCGGGCTTAACATTGACTGTATCTGGGAAAGCGTGTTATGATTTGATCGACCAGAAATGTTAAATATATTTTCATGAAGAAAACAAATAATTGGCACACTAATAAATATGCACCCCAACACAGGGAGCGAAGTGACTGAGCGGGAAGGGGGTTGTCCCCCTCCCACGGTAGGGAGATTTTGCATTTTTGGACTTGAAATTGTGCAATCTGGTGCTTACCTAGATAGGAAATTCGGGCTTAACATTGACTGTATCTGGGAAAGCGTGTTATGATTTGATTGACCAGAAATTTTGAATATATGTTCACGAAGAAAACAAATAATTGACACACTAATTAATATGCACCCCAACACAAACACACATATTGTATTTATATTTAGCGTCATACACAGTTCCAACATCACCATATGCCACAATATGTATGATCCAACAACTTAGCATATTGCCAAGAATGAGTCCCGAGGGGCGAAGCTGCCGAGGGCTGGGGCAGAGCCAAATAGGGAGGGTTTGGGAGGGGGTATCCCATTCCCACGGAGAAGATTTTGCATTTATATATACTTGAAATGGTGCAATTTGGTGCATGTCACACAAGCAGCCAGAGCAATGCCAGCCAACACTGGAACTACATGGCCCGGTATACAGAAAAAAAAAAACTCACCCAGACCATACGCAAGTTACACAACAAACTGAGATAATCTGTTCGCGCGCGAAGCGCGCAGCGAAAATTGAAAATGGATGTATAAATTGCCTTTTTAAACGTTAGAATTAACAAGTCTTAGCTCATACAACTTATGTTTTCTTTCCCACTCATATACAGATACACAAAAAAATATATATATCCTTCGCTAAAACCTGGGGGGGATGATTGTACATGTCATCCCCCCCCCCCCACCTTGTGAGGTGGGGGGGATGCATTCCCCTCATCCCCCCCGTTGTCTACGCCCCTGGTGGTCACTCATCCATGACTCGACGGACCAATTTCATTTTCACACATAAGTTAGTCAAGAAATGTAGGAACAATCCTGCCGAGTTATTTTGCTCAAAACCTTTTCGTTAAAAAGTTATGTTATTTGATTAAGGGGGACTTATTTTTGTGTTGAGTTTAATTGATCAGTATTGTTGGAATAAACTCAACAAAAAAGTAAGTCTCCTCCTGATTAGAATAATATAACTTTTTAACAAAAATTTGTTGAGCAAAATAACTCGGCAGGATTGTTTCTACACTTATTTACTAACTTCTGTGTGAAAATGAAATTGGTCCATCGAGTCAGGCATGAGTGAGCACACATCAAAGGAAAGATTGGCACTTTGTGTGCTCACTCATGCGTGACTCAATGGACCAACTTCATTTTCACTCAGAAGTTAGTCACAAAGTGTAGGAACAATCCTGCAGAGTTATTTTGCTCAAAACATTTTTGTCAAAAATGACGCCATTTTGATTAGGGGGACTTACTTTTTTGTTGTGTGTATTACAAAAGCGTGCATGATTCATAAACACAACAAAAAATGTGAGTCCCTAAACAAAATGGCGCACCTTTTTGACAAACTTGTTTTGAGCATAATAACTCGGCAGGATTTGCTAAACTGATGAGCAAAGGTCGTATTTGACTGGGAGATACATACCCTTTACTGTCCAAATTAAGATCACCCCTTAATCTATGATTTATCATGATGTTTACCAGACTAAACGTCTCACTCGAGTGTTTGTTTTGGATGTTTGATTTTACAATAATGATTTGCTAAACTGATGGAGCGAAGGGGAGTATTAATTCCCTGCCGGAAAGAACAGACTCACCCACAGTGTGAACACAGTGTGAAAACACTGTGTTTCACAGTGTGGGCCACAGTGTTAAATTCGAGTGTTTTCACAGTGTGAAA
>JBAMJV010012035.1:0-34174 GCA_037951105.1 Echinarachnius parma
ATGCTCAATTTTTTGTCATACTGGAACTTAGGGATCATTTTCACTCATCCTTTGTCCTCAGTAACTTTCATTTGCATCGCAAAAATCTTGCTAGCAGACAGATACTTTAGCCAGAGACATATTTTATACAGATCTTGCAATTAAAAAATGGTAAATATTACTAACATGTAGAATGAATGACAACAGGGCTACCTTGAAACAAGCACTGGCCTGTTGGCCCTTGGGCTACCAAAAAAAAGCTTTGGGCAACTGAAATGTAATTTATGCAGAATTTCATGTCAAATTGTACTTGCCCGATTGGGCAACCATATGTAACAGATTTGTTCAGACTTACATTGTTTGGGGCCACCAAGTTTAAGGTTGGGCCACCAATATTTAGTATGCCTATATTTTTACTTGCCAAAACAAACCAAAAGTAGAAAGAAAACAAATTCTACCCCTGGATATTTTTAAAATTTGTTTAATTGTTAAAGGGATCTAGTAACTTTGTTGACATGTGCAACAAATGACGAGTGGTTGATGCAATGTATATTGTTGTTATCTGATATGTCCACGGGGTGTTGTATGAAAATCTCAAGTTAAATGGACGTTATATAGCCGAATAATGAGCAAAAATGCAAAGTGATATTCATTGCACTCACTTTGTACACGGTTTTGGTGATCCCGGGGATAGTTTACCATCTGAACACTTCAATCGTAAATATCTTTTTAACGAAAGGGAAATTTGAAAAACCGAAACCTGTCCCATGCTTTTATTGTTAATAAGAATACAAGGTATGATGGAACCGCTAAAATTCCAATTGGATTTTGAGAATTTGGACAATGTTACTAAGTCCCTTTAAGAGTTGGTGATAAACACATTTCAATTTGCAAGTCATTTCATTTCATTTCATTTCACATTGGCGGCCTTCATGTTGCTAACATACACAAATCAGTCTCCAGGGCAGGGAAAACCTGTCGACAAAAGGAATCAATCAACTTAAAATGCATCCTAGAGGATCCCTTTTCACTTATATTCCGTAAAACTACTACAAATTTGTTTACACCGCAACTTCCCATCATAACAAAGGCATAGCCAGTGTTCAGTCAGTGTCGAACCATGATCAACCCAGATGGGTAACAAAGAGGGGGGGGGGGGGGGGGGGGCAGTAACAAAAATATATGTGCTCAGGGTGATTTAGCCCACAAAATGCCAAAAAGAGCCCCCCTAAATTTGCATTATGTTCAATGCAAAACAAATTTTAGAGTGCTAATTTCGTACAGGCGAGCTTGAAAAGTAGCCCCCGAAAAATACATTTAAAACAAAAAATTCCTGGAGGGGGATGATCATAATACAAGAAAATATTTTGTTTTTTGTAGGGGGAAAAAGGTTATCTTCATAAGATATGAACTAAGAAAAATTATATGAGCAGGGGAAAATAAAACATTATTTTAGGGAGTAATATTTTCAAGCTCCTTTGCATCAAAATAGCATAAAACATACTTCATGCTTGATCAATTAACTAAATACATTGTGGAGGACATACTAGGCCTTTCTTGTTTGAATCAGGGTATGCCACTCAATTCTAATATTGGTACCCTCTACGTATCCCTTCTGAAAGGTCTTTCCATTTTCAAGACCTGTGGATCCACTCTTCTCTGAGATTAAGAATTCATATATTCGATGAAATCGTACGCAAGGTACTGCAACTCGAGGATATTCCGGGAAAATATCTATAAATTCATCTGTTGTGTACTACTACTCTACATGTTTAGATACAGACTTGTTATGCAGACTTTGATGAATTAAAGTCTTTGATGAATTAAAGTGAAACCAGTAAAGTGTCTAACTCCACGAAAATTAATTGGAGCTTTCACATAATTTCTCTTCTACAGTGTTGTTTGGCTTATGGTAAGAGAAGAATAAAATATGGTTAGATTTTTTTAAATGCCCCTTTAGTATGATGATATCTATCATTGATAATCATTCAGCTCAAGAGCGTTAATGAACGGTCATAAACCTCATACACGTTATACCAAGGAGGTATTAGAAAGCTTCCTAATACCTCCTTGCTAATCCCTCCTTGGTTATACAGTAATTCATTGTAAAAGCTGACACAAATTTTCGCTTTTTTAACCAGGAAAGCAGTACTTCTTCAATGAAACTTTCACACATCATTCGGACATATCTTACAATGATTTTGGTATAGGATTGAAGTCTCAAATGTAATTTTGGGCAATATCTGACACTTTACAGTTGCACCTTTAATGGAATGCTGTAAATTTAATTTCGACAGTGATCTCTTGGATGAAATTCTTCGCCCTGTTTTGAAGCCAGACAGATGAAAATTTGATTTCTTTTTTTACAGAGTGCTCGGGGGATTACTTAAGTCTGGCTTCGTTTGTAACAATAGATGGTTGACAGTGATCATCCATGGGTATTCGTAAAGCTGTACAAATTGTGATCAGATTGATCCAGGATTTAAAAGTTGATGACAAACGAAAGAAAATGTCTTAAGATTATCAGAAGACACCTTTTCCATTTGAAGATACAATTTGCCAAGAGGATTACAATGAAATGACATGCACGTATATAAATGTAAGAAAAAAAGAAAGAAACAAAACTTGAATAAGATGTTTTCTTGACATCAATGTTAACGTAAAGAACTGGTGAAGATCTCTGAAGGGAAACTTTACAACTAATAATTGTAATTGTTTCAAGAAGGTCTGGGGTATAATTCTTAAGTTGTAACCATACTATCTAAGGTATCCCCCATACATAGGAGTACCGAGGGGGGTGTTTGGGGTGTTCAACACCCTCCTTTAGCGAAAAAATTACTTGTTTAGTTATTCAAACACACCCAAACTATGCCACTGAATGAAGCTGAAACACCCCTCTTAAAAAAATCCTTGGTACGACTATGCCCCCATATCATATTAATATCAACTGACGCATGGACCTTTAAAACACCATTCCACGGCAAAGAAAAAGGAACTTTTTGAACACATGTGGCCCTGAATGCACAAGTGACATTTAGCAATTACAGCCAGTCTTTGTGCACCGAGGAAAACGTTACAAAACAACATTCTGGAATGTGCGGTAATGAGAACAAGAAAATTGATATTGACCAATAAAAGGAGAAAGTGCGCATGTGAGGCACGCATATTACCATTTCACCTGGCATTAAAACCTTTCAAGCACTTAGGGTAATACACGTATCAAATCAATGCCTATTGGGCTTAAACATAAATTTAGGGCAAGAAGGACGTCACTGCTGTACATACTACGTCTTCATGTACATGGAGATACAGTACAATGACTTTGTGGCACCAAACTAATGCAAAATCAATTGCCTACTACTCGGAAAGAGTGAGAGATATTGTGGGGTGGACGGGGTTTTGTTTAACTTTTTTCCCAGGTACTAATCCATTCAGGCAAATACATTTCAAAACAATTTTTGAAGAGCACATCGCCTATATGCCCAAAGGGCTATTTCACCTGCCGAAATAGAAGAAGTCCTACAATTGAAAGTGCAATTTACTTTGCAGATTTTGATTGCCCAAATTGAACAACTGCTTTCGATTTTCCTAAAAAGAACTTGCCCAAATATGACTATTATTTGGTCCTGCAGACCCGTAGCCAGGGGGGTATGGTGCATATGCACCCCCCCCCCCCCCCCCCCCACCCCCCTCCCCAATTCAGAAAGGTCCACTTCTCATCGGTCCCGGCCATCGCTTACATCTGTCTCGGACATCAGTCTAGGGTCACTTTTGTAAATTACGCACTCCCCCTTGAAAAATCCTGGCTACGGCCTGCCCTGACAACCCAGCTTATACTTGTATTTATGCATATATCCTACTTAGAAGTACATTTTTCTACTATTTTTGTTGTTGTATCCAACCACTTCGATACATCAAAGTACAAGTGTCTTTATTATGAACACACATTGTCCCGAATTCACATCAGTATCACATTGTTAGCCCAGGAACAAAAGGACCTAATTTACTGGTTAATGATAAAAACCCTTTCTCACAGGTCTGTGGAATTTGTCTAGCCCATTGACTGACATGTGATATTGAATGTATATGCTTGTCTCTCCTTATCATCAATGCATATACTCCTGTTTAGTGATATCCGACTTGTAAGAGAGCTCTTGGCAGTCCAGTGAAAATGTTTAACTGATTTCCAGTCATTTATGTCCTTTAGTTCCTGAGGCAGTTTAATCATTTTGATCCTTGCCTAAAGATGTGCCACTGGGCCATTATGGCCCGTATTCACAAAGGAGGTTTGTACAAACCATGGTTCAAACCGAGGTTTACATCTATGGAATGCCAATTCTAAACTGATGGAGAGAGAATGTGTACCATCAACATTGTTAACAAGTAAGGAATTTACATTCTCTCTCCATCATTTTACAATTGGCATTCCATAGATGTAAACCTCGGTTTGAACCATGGTTTGTACAAACCTCCTTTGTGAATACGGGCCTATATGTGTGAGCATATATACAAACAATGACATTTTAAGTATGGTACTGTATGGTACTGAAACGGTTCAACAGAAGTGTTCTTTATCATGCATTGACCCGTTGCCTGTTTCATGAACATGGTGGGTCCTGCATTCGATGGGGATAAATTTGCAAATCTAGTAGGGAATAGGTTAAACACATTTGTTTTGCCTTATAAACTCTATGACAATTTTAAGCGCTCTCTCCTGCTTAAATTGGAGGGCTCATTTTGAAATGTTGGGGCTAAAATTAAATTGCCCCAAGCCTCTTCATTTTGTATTGTTTTAATTGGAATGGACCAGACTACAAAATGGGCAAGAGCAAACAGTATTACAAAGGATCTGTAGAGAAGTTGTCTACGTTTATTAGCTTAGGAAATTACACGGATCATTTCCTCTGCTCATTTGTCACAGTTAGATAGGCTGCTTCATTAAAAGCAACACCATGAATTTTCCAGATGTTCTAATCTAGCCGATTATTACTCTAGACGTGTATGTAAATAATGATGCATCCCACTGAAAACAAATTATAATTTAGCTTTCTGGAATTTACAAACTACTCTCCTACGTGTTTAATACAAATACCTGGCTATACTTAATGGTTCCTATATTTATGATTGGTCCAGAAAAGATGCGAGATATATGGGGGATGTTTCACAAAGATCCTAAGTTGAACTTAACTCTAAGTTGGACTTAAAAAGTATGGATAGCCATTAGTTTCTTTGAAAATTGTTGTAAAAATCTTTTTTCAAAGGCATAAAATGTTGATTTGAACCATTAATATTTTCTATTATCAAGGAGATTTCATGTTCTTAATGCAACATTTATGAACATTCTAAAGTTGTTTGCTTTTTTTACTTTGAAATATATTGTATTCCAAGGCTACAAATGGCTTTCCATAAGAGTTAAGTCCAACTTAGAGTTAAGTTCAACTTAGATAGACTCTTTGTGAAACACCCCCATGGGTTAATGGGTAAGGTGTTGTTGTTCTTTACACAGACCACTTCCCTTCTTCAGCTACAGTCAAACCTGTGTATAGCACTATTTGACCATCCAAAGGAAACAAGAAAAGCGGCCTCTGTAGACAGGTGACCTCTATAGACAGGTTCCATAACATTTATTTTCTCTGCAAGGGATCACTTTTTGTGACCACTATATAGGCAGGTTGGCTGCTATAGACAGGTGGCCACTAAGACAGGTTTGACTGTACCTCACTTATGTCCTTTTTTAGGGATCTTACATTTATTTTGAACGAATAATGTATGATTCATATATTTGGGGTAAAACTTGCCAAAATATGAAGGCATCATTATTTACACCACAGAAAATACCCAAATTTATCAGGGTAAAAATATGATTACTTAGAAAACTACACGTACATACAGCTATTTATGTACGAAAGACAAGACCTCACATGAACTATAGATGCAAGAACAGAACTGCTCTATTTTTACGACTGCATAGTTTGTATAAAATGTACACATTATCCAATATTTTCAATTACTATTGCCAGCATCATATATCTACCTACTTTGGAAATGTAGGCATAAAACCCCACTTACACAAACAAAATGGTGCAATAAATTATTGAGATAACTTTTTGTTATCATTACGTGCCTGTCTTTCTGCGAATCTTTCGACCAAATAGTCCCTATTCCCAGTAAATTATTGTGATAGTAAGTGACAAACATCGTAAATATTGACCGTATCGGTACATGGTGGACAAAATTGTGGGATTTTCTGTTTATATCTTATATTCTGAAAACTTTTGAAGATGAATCTACTCTCGTATAAAATTGCAATTGAAAAAAAGGAATATATCTGTAAATTACATCTAGATCTATAGGGAAATTGCATGTACGTCAGTTTGTATTGTAAACATGTACTTTGTTATTTATCAAATTTTTGTAGTGCGCACTAAACTGTTTTCAATTCTACAGACAAAATGTCCAGCGGATGTTGTTTTGCTTTAAGACCAATATTATTGTTTTTAGTGTCTCTTTTTTGTGTCTGATCAATCTACAAATGAGCCCAATCTCTAATGAAAAATAGGCATTCCTTTAATTAACCTTTTTCAGGACTGCATATACATGTAGTCCCATATATAAACTATGGCTGTGGTTTATGGAGAATGCATGTTATAGTAAAATCGAACAGTCTTGAATGGGTTAATATAATTGTTTTCGTACATCCTTCGCTGTTCCATTATTTTCTTGACGCAGCCGAGTGGATGAGGATCTTATTTTCAATGTAAATGATCTCTCCTTCTCCGCGGACCCTTTAATCCTTGAATAAACTTGATTGGGAGGTGGCAAGAGATTCCATAGTCTACAGTTTCAAATGCACGCGGCTATATATCCCTTAAGCTTTTCTTTCAGGTGGTCAAATTGACACATCAGACAGACGCCAACCATCTAGACATGTTGTAGATCTTATAATTCATTTGTGGCCAATACAAGACTATTGTAGATCCTTATTTATTTGTGGCCAATATACAAGAGTTTCTAGCCCTTCAGTCATCCACATACAGAAGCTAGAGCAACACATCTTGTTGGCCAAAATCAAAATTGAGTTTTGTTAAATACTCATCAAATGTTAGCTTTCATATGATACAAACATAAAACAGGGATAATATTTGGTTTAAAGGAATGCCTGTAAAGTGTCTAACTCCACAAAAATTACTTGGAGCTTCCTCGTTTCTCTTCTACCGTGTTGTTTAGCTTATGGTAAGAGAAGAATAAAATAAGGTTAGATTTTTTTCAAATGCCCCTTTACTATGACGATATCTATCATTCAGCTCAAAAGCGTTAATTAACGGTCATAAACCTCATAAACGTCCGTGTTAAAAGCTGACGCATATTTTCGCTTTTTTAACCAGGAAAGCAGTGTTCTTTTTCAATGAAACTTTCACACATCATTCGGACATATCTTACAATGATTTTGGTATAGGATTGAAGTCTCAAATGTCATTTTGGGCAATATCTGACACTTTACAGGTGCACCTTTAACTAATTTGGTCCCTTTTGCTGACATTTGAAATTATACACATATTTCTTTTAAACATCAGCTGTCGATCGTCAGTCTGATCCTGCCAGAGCTAGTATTTATTTACAGAAACAAATCAGTAGGCTGGAGTATGAATCTTTTTCATGTCATGCCACAAAGTATCAGTGTTTATGATTAGTGTAATTTAAGCATTTTAATTTATATTATGCACCATTTAAAAATAATATTTATATAAGTACAAAAGATGTTTCATAGTCTGAGAGCATTTAAAATACATGTATGATAAATGTTTCCTTGAGAATGATAAAAATTTAAGTGTTCCTCTTAATGACAAATGTTAAGAATTCAAAATGAATGTTCAATGATATGTAAGCATTAATGTCAGAGGTAATTTGTTTTAAGCATCAGACATTCAAATTTCAAAATACAAATTATGAACTGCAATGTTTCATAATCTGTGAGCACTGTGATACACAGTCAAACCTGTCTATAAAGACCGCCCGTGGGAGACAAAATATGTGGTTTCTTTGTGTGATCTCTGAGAGCATTCTTCTTTTTCTAGCAGATTTATTCATGTATTTATTAATAAAAAAACTGATAACAAACAACTGAAACAAGCGTGCAAATGAACATTTTCAAGCATTCTGATATTAATAATTTTTAAATAGTAGGGCAATTCCAAGCAAACATTGACATAAGCACCCATTTTTCAAATTCGTCGAATCATAACATATTTGGTATCAAATTAAAGCTTAAAGATTAAACTATTCAGAAATGCAATTTGTTCAAAAAAAATGTTGGCGTAAACTATTATTTCATACGAATTAATTAGCATAAATTAATTTTCAATTATTTTAACAAAATATACTTGTAAATATTAAGCTTAAAAGAGCTGCAAAAATAGGTTTTCATAAAATTTTCTTTCAGTGTTGGTAAGAACATTACTTCAATTTATCAGATAAATATCTATTTCGTCATTTTCGCTCTTTGTTCTGCTTCAGTGACTGTTTCATTTATAGTCATCTATATGTCACGCTGTTACCCTAAAAACAGGTATTTTTAATATTTCTGGAAAAATATGAATGGGAATGAAATTATTTTTTGTTTCTTCTTCATTCACCCATAGGGCTATATTATGGATGCTAAATAGCAGCATTATCTTTTACCACTAATTAATCTAAGCAATATCAATTTGGTCACGCTGTTACTTTTTGGGTAACAGCGTGACACAACCTACTTTTTTTTTGCAATATCTCAAGAATCGTTGGATGGATTCTGTTCAAACTTTGTACAAGACATGTATTCAGAGGTATGGATTATCTGATACATTTTGGGGCCATGAGGTCAAAGGTCAAAGGTCACAGCTAATTAATATGCAAAAAATATATTATTCTCAAGATATTTCAAGAATCCTTGAAGGATGACATGATAATTAATACTGGTATGCGTTCAGTGAAATAGATGACCTGATTATAGAATTTGGTCATGGGGTCAAAGGTCAACAGGTCAAATTATTGTAGTTTATTTTTTATCTCACAAAAAAATGCCAGAATTAATGTTAGAAAGAGTACTGTAGATAAAAGAAAATTCTATGAAATTGTTTGGAGCACAGGTCAAAGGTCACTCGGATAATTACCAATTCAAACACAAAAACTTACTGACATTGAAATCATGTTACATGAAACAAATCACTTGTAGATATGCACTGTGCCACATAAAATTAAACATTTGTATGCTAATTTGAGAAATAAGGTCAAAGGTCAGATGTCAAAGGTCTAATATTTCATTGTTGCAATTAAGTTTGTATTTTGGGTTTGATATTTGATGGTTCCTCAAACTAAATTCTGAAAAAGATAAGAATTTCAGTTTTGTCCAAAAACATTTTTGATCAATAGAGGGCGCTAGGCTGCAAATTTGTGTCATGCGAACCATCATTTCAGAGCATCTGGGTTATATTACCCATTCATCTAGTTCTGTATAGATTCTGGATGACTACATCAAAATTATATAATCTTATTCATCTCATCAATATCTCCCATATATATAACATGTACAATTCAGAGGTCACGCTGTTACCGTCACGCTGTTACCGTGCACAGATACGTTTATGATATCATATTTACTATGAACATTGGATTTTTTCTACATTTTTATTTGGATGTTCTAGCTTGATGTCTAGTACAAAGAATCAATGTGACAAAATTGCAAAATGTTCCTGTAGTTCACAGAGTTTGCTTAGTTTCTTACCATGTAAGAAACCCATGTCTTTTTGCCGTCACGCTGTTACCGCAGATATTGATATTCATAATTCATAATTTAGTGGGAATTTTGATTTTCTTTCCTATTGTAAATAATTTGTAGGATAGTGGTACCAGATGCATATCAAAATTTGGTTCTGGACATTTTTATTTTGTGAGTTATTTAGACTTTCATCGTGAGAAACACCCTCCTACCGTCACGCTGTTACCTTGGAATTGCCCAGTAGTAGTACTATAAAAATATTATAGATGTGACAAAGATTGTTTGAGTACAAAGTAAACTAGATGGATCTTCGACTGCGCGCAGTCGAAAATTATGCCTCCGCTATGACGCAATTTTCAATATCAAGCCCAAAATAACGTGCACTTAAATTTTGTTTTTTTCATATATATATATTTTGAGTTCTGTGACCTTGACCTATGTAGACCCCAAACTTTGATGGCTACATTGGCTCCCAAGAATATTCAGGTACCAAGTTAGATTGAAATCTGACATTCAGGTCTTGAGATTTTGTCATTACAAGCCATTTTTGCATATATATTGAGTCATGTGACCTTGACCTTTGACCTCATGGCCCCCCAAACCTAATCCAATCATTGCCACCCGATGTGTATGTAACTCATTCCAAGTTTGAAATTGATCCGTCAAACGGTTCTTGAGATATCGTGAGAAGGATGCTTTTTTGCACATATATTGAGTCCTGCGACCTTGACCTTTCACCTCATGAACCCCAAAATCTAATCAGATCATTGTCACCCCAATATGTACACTCATACCAAGTTTGAAATTAATCCATCAACCGGTTCTAGAGATATCGCGAGAATAAGGCATTTTTGCACATATATTGAGTCCTGTGACCTTGACCTTTGACCTCATGAACCCCAAAATCTAATCAGATCATTGTCTCCTCAATATATACACTCATACCAAGTTTGAATTTGATCTGTCAACTGGTTCTGGAGATATCGCGAGAACGAGGCATTTTAAAACATATTGAGTCATGTGACCTTGACCTTTGACCTCATGAACCCCAAAATCTAATCAGATCATTGTCACCCCAATATGTACACTCATACCAAGTTTGAAATTGATCCGTCAACCGGTTCTTGAGATATCGCGAGAACGAAAACGGGACGTACGTACGGACGGACGTACGTACGGACGGACGTACGTACGGACGGACGGACGGACAACCCGAAAACATAATGCCTCCGGCCACTTCGTTGGCGGAGGCATAATAAATGCAACAGACAACTAAACTACCAGAATCCGGTGGCCAGGAAAGGGGAGGGTGAAGGAAGGGGAAGCTACAGGATAATTTTACCAAAAGCCACAAGTGAACTAAAACACTAACCCCTTGACTACGGGAACCGGGTGGGTTGTGTACAAAGTCTATGGAGATTTCAGAATCTCGAAGGCAACAGGTTAATACTGATAATCATATTCACAAAGAGGAGTGTTTGATCATCTGAGAGCATTGTGAGTGATAAAGTGTTGTTAAGAGAAAAAAGCTAGCCATTCAAAATCAAATTTATTGTAAGTGTGTAATAATCTAAAAGCATCTATGTGGTTGATTAAAGGGGTAGTACAGTTTTGGTAAGGCTGAGCTTTAGTAACCAAAACCTGCACAATAACACAAACTAATAGTTATAAACTCTACCATGCTCGAAAGGTATAGAAAATTACAAACGACTAAGTAAAAAGCCTGTTATCATTAAAAAAGACCCATTAAAACACAAGAGGGCGCTCTCTAAAAAAGCATTGGTTTTAACCTTTTTTCATACAAAATTATGCATGTGATGTTTTTTTTAAATAATGGTTAAATAGAGAGATCATCAACAACTATTTTAAAACCCTTTTGAACAATTTTGAAAAAGTGTAAGCATTTTTTTAATTAAAAAAAATACATATCTGGGCCCCAGATTTATTACGATCGGATATATTTATTTAAATTTCAGCTGTTTCTGAACCGATTTTGATAAAATAAAGTTTATTCTGCCATTAAAGTTGTATGCTCTTTCAAATTTCACACTTAGTTTTTCATTATCTCACAAAAAAAAATAATTGTGCAGCGCCCTCTATACCAAAACTGAACTACCCCTTTAAAGGGATAATTGAGTTTTGGTATAGAGGGCGCTGCACAAAATAATTTGTTTGTGAGGTAATGAAAAACTGAGTGTCAAATTTGAAAGAGCATTCAATTTTAATGAGAGATTAAACTTTATTTGATCAAAATCAGTTCAGAGACTGGCCCCACAATAATTCCAAAATTTTGAACCAGCCGTTGAAAAAAACCAAAATGCTTACAATTTTCCAAAATTTACAAAAGATGTTTTTAAATAGTTGTTGTTGATCTCTACGCACAATTTTTTAAAATTAAAAACGGTTGAAACCAATGAGTTTTTAGAGATCGCCCTCTTGAGTTTTAACGGCTCTTTTTGAAAGATAACAGGAATTTTACTTTAGTCGTTTGTAATTGTTTATACCTTTTGAGCATGGTGGAGTTATTAGTTTGTAATGTTATGGCGCAGGTTTGGGTTACTACAATTCAGTTTGACCATATTAAACTCAACTATCCCTTTAATCAATTTAGTTTACATTGAGTCACAAAGGAAGTTCCCTGCTTTATGTAATCACGTAATCATGATAATCATACAATTCTTAAACCAGAGTTGTTAATTTTTTGTCTGCATACTTTGCAGTGATAAGTTTTATGTTAAGCATGGACAGTTTAATAAAACAAAAATATATTTATTGACTTCTATGTTTAACAGTCTGGGAGCATAACCGATGATGAATGGATGCATTTTAAATTGAGCCATGGGATGAAATCATCCTTCAGCTTTGTGCTCATATATTTAATCATATTCATAAACTGGAGCGTTTCAAAATCTGTACGCACAGTGGGTGATAATCGTTCATTTATATAAGCATGCAATCATTTAATAATCTGAGAGAATAACGGATGATATATGGATGATTGTTTTTACCTTGAGCCACGATGGTACCGAAGTATCCTTCTTTATGCCGATAATCGCCTCCCACGAGGTCGCCGATAATTCAGGTTGACCTGCGAAAAATAACGTCAACCGGGAGTAGACAAGTTAGAAGTGGGACATGAATAATGCAGGACCAAAATTTGATATCGATATCGCATCGCATCAATCATTGTTTGGGCGTGTGACAGAAAATCCTTGGCTATTTTTGCTCGCCCCCATACTAAATCACCTCTTTCATCCACATAATTCTCCTTGTTGTGCCATCTCTCTCTTTCTTTCCCTACTATTATGAAATATGAATTTGATATCAATAATACGTACATATATCACCTCATCAAACATTGCTGGGGCGTGAGACAGAAAATCCTGTGCTATTTTTGCTTGCCCCCATACTAAATCACCTCTTTCATCCACATAATTCTCCTTGTTGTGCCATCTCTCTCTTTCTTTTCATATACTATTATGAAATTTGTGGATTTGATATCAATAATACTACATATCACCGTCATTGGGTGTGTGACAAAAAATCCTCTCCTATTTTGCTTGCCCCTGTAACAAGGATAAGTGTCCAGCTAGGAATAATTAGCAATTATGTCATTTGGACAGTTTAAAATCATATATCATCTGCACTCTAGCCTGCAAACACACGAACAGATAAACACACGCACATACAAACTCAAACACTAATATACAAACATACAAACAGACAGACAGACCATCAAACAAACAGTCATTCACACACACACACTACACACTTACTCATATATGATGTCACACTGACGTCACTCATAAAATATTAACGATTTTGTGTGGTAATTAAAAAAAATATATATATTTTTTACTAATATGCCAAGGACCATTGCTTTTACACGACACACGCACTACACGGGCATATGTGGAGCGATGTGGACAGATATCCATTGATTTAATTTGTTCTGGGGGGTGTTTCACAAAGATCCTAAGTTGAACTTAACTCTAAGTTGGACTTAAAAAGTATGGAAAGCAATAAGTTTCTTAGAACAATTGTTTTAAAAGTCCTTTCAAAGACATAAAATGTTGATTCAAATCATTAATATTTTCTATTATCAAGGAGATTTCATGTTCTTGATGTAAAATGTATTAAAAGTCTAAAAAACTAAAAAATTTTGCTTTTGAATATATTTTATTCCAAGGCTCAAAATGGCTTACCATAAGAGTTCAGTTCAACTTAGAATCTTTGTGAAACACCCCCCTGGACACTAATCCCCATCACACCCCTACCCTAATATCACCTCTTACATCCCAAATTCATAATTCTCTGATGTGCTCTCTCCTTTACTTGCCCTATCCTTTTGTAACTTGTCTACACCCCCCATCCCATCTTCATCTCCTGTTAATTTCAAAGTCAAATTTGATATCAATACAAAATCATTGTTGGTGTGCGTCAGAAAATCCTTTGCTCTATTAATTCACTTGCCCCCACCATAAACCACCTCTTTCCTTTGCTATTTTTCCTGCCCCCATCTTAACTCACTCCTTGCATCATTGTTCTCCTCTGTGTGCCCTAGCTCTCTCTATTGTATCCTCCCCTTTGCAACTTTCCTACACCCAACGCCCCTCCCCATCTCCCTTCCTTGTCTCATTTTAAAGTCAAATTTTATATCAATACAATATCATTGTGCGGAGTGTGCGACAGAAAACCCTTTGCTAATTTGCATGCCCTCACCATAAACCACCTCTTTCATCCCTAATTCCTAATTCACTTTGTGCCCAGTCTATCTTTCTTGATATATGTCCTCCCTTTTGCAACTTTTCTACACACCAACGACTGTCCCCCATCGGCATCCCCTTCCTTTTCTAATGTAAAACTCAAATTTGTTATAAATACTATATCACTTTTGGTGTGCCACAAAAAATTCTTTGCTATTTTGCCTGCCCCCATCCAAAATCACCCCTTTCAACTCTGATTCTCCTCTGTGTGCCCTAGCTCTCTCTCTCTCTCTTTTATCCTCCCCTTTGCAACTTTCCTACACCCAACGCCCCTCCCCATCCCCCTTCCTTGTCTCATCTCAAATTCAAATTTTATATCAATACAATATCATTGTGCGGGGTGTGCAACAGAAAAATACAGAAAATCCTTTGCTAATTTGCTTTCCCCCACCATAAATCTCCTCTCTCATCCCATATTCATATAATTCTTCAAATGTTTCCCTCGATCCTCCCCTGCAATCTGATATTGCGTGCTGGATAATAAATAATTTTGGGAACTGTACATGTGACAGGAAAATTGCTTACCCCCATGCACTTCTACCTTTCAAGTTTCAACCTTTAATTTGTAATCCTTAGCACTTGCCCGGGGCAAGTAAAAATTGATGTCGGGCAAGTCAAATTTAATAAATGGTCTAATTTGGTTCCCTGATCGGGCAGCTAACATTTCTGTTCTACTACAAGAGAAAAGGGTAAATTTTCCTTCTGTGTACTATAATCTCATATACAAGAGAGCAATTTGCCAAGCAGATCGAGCTACCTAGCACAATTAATTGTTTCTCTTTTATTCACCATAGTATTGTTTTTTGAGGGCAAGTAAATTACTGTTTGGGCAAGTAAAATTTGAAAATTCATGATTTTACTTGCCCAAAGTGGCAAGTGGGATCAAAAAGTAAGTGTGGAGGCTTGCCTTACCCATCATCCTCACCCCACACACTCAAGTGATTTGATATCACGTACTGGATGCAAGTCACAATTCGATATCAATACTAGTACGTCACATCAATCATGGTCGGACTGTATGACAGAAATCCCCTCCTTGCAGTGGCGTAGCTAGGGGGGACAGGCGAGATGGGGGTATGACCCCTCCCCCACCAATAATTTTTTTTTAAAACAATAAAAACACAGGGAGGGAAATCGTTTAGAAAATAAAGAAATACAGTACATAGAAAAATAATAATTTAATAATTTTTTATTACATTTAAGTCTCAATGCGCATTATAAGAAACAAATTATAGAGAATGCGCCTCCCCCATTCCCCAATGATTTGCATGCCCCGTATCAGATCTGACCATGCTACGCCCCTGCCTCCTTGTTTTGATATAGCCCCCATCTCTATAATAAACTTACTATCCTATTTTTTTCTCGATAACCCCTCCCCTTTACAGATCTCAAAACCTCTGCAATATTTCTCCCTTGGCTGGTCATTTCACAGGTCTCTTTTTTTGTATGAATCTTCTCTTCTAAATTCAGAAACTTCTCTAAAAGATTTTATTTTTGCTTTTGTTCCTACTTTTCCTCCTAATAAATGCAAATACCCAACAGACATTTGAAATTATTTTGTTCACACACATAGAAAAAATACACCTGGGCATTTACAATTAAGAAGATAAATATACAACAACAAATAATAGAATTACAAGAACAAAGTTTAGATTATCAATTAAAGTGCCATAATGTTCTCAACTTCATACAGCTTTTATCAGTGTTCTTTTCTTCCTTTACAGATTCCACTCGTTCATTCTTTTTTTAATGACAAAGCATGCTTGCATGATTTCCAATCTGATTAAATATTTGAAGGAAACAAAATCATGATTTAAATTATATTACATCCAATTTATTTCTCATTATAAATGGGAAATATTATGATTTATAACACATGCATGAATATCAAGTTATTACTATTGACACATTTCATGGATTAATTTGCGTAATTGTTTTTCAAAATCAGATTTAAAATCCAATAAAATTTTCATTACAAATCAAACATATTATGATCTATAATTTATACATTCATGAATATGATTGTTATATTGTCTCATTTCATGGATTAAGAACCTAATTGTTAAATTCTTATATAGGAAGAGAAACTAATACGATCCGGATGTCCGGATCATAATATATTGAAACAAGTGTAACAGCATGATATCACCCTCTTGGGAAATTAACGTTTTACACATATATTTAAAAATGTAATGTTTAAGGGTCATATATAACAGGTCTATAACCTTTACCACAAAGCTATAGGATTAAAACTTGATCCTTCGGAAATAGCAAATGCTGATTGGAAAATTCCTTCTCCCACTTTGATTACAAGTAAATCTTAAATGCATTTTAATTCTAGTCCTTGTCTGATCTCCTCTGTCTAATTCAATCACAGCAGAAGCAAGTCAGCAAGGAAAAAAGAAAATAATAAATGTCATGAGATGTGACTGACAAGCATTTTATACATTTCCAACGAACATGATAGTACCCTAGCATTAATTACACTGATTGGGAGGAATTTCACACACGGGATCCCTATAATCTCTCCATTCACCGAGGCGTATGTAACGAGAGCGATCAATCCTTCTGAATCTCAAATTATATGTTCTACAAAATTTGATCACTGCATGCGAGACATCTAACACGAGAAAATGAATCCTTAATCTCCTGATTAAAAGAGGAAAGTACATGATACCCTTGTGATCACCCCACTAATCCCTACATCTACATCAAGTTCTATTCCGTAAGCCAGACTGGACATAATTAGTAATGGGTGGTTTAATAGTTCAGTGGTACAAACAAAATATATCGGGGGTAAGATTCAAAACAGGAGAATAAACAAATTATTCAAGCCTGCTTGCATGCCTGCATGGCCGGACCTTTCACGCAAGCCTCCACACTAACTTTTGTCTGTACTGGCCCATTCAGGCAAGTAAAATAATACATTTTGAAATTTTACTTGCCCCAATATATAAAATTTACTTGCCCTCTAACTGCCCTCTAACTAGATGAGATTATAACACCTACATTGTTCTCTGGCAGTGGAACAATTATAAACAGGCAAGCAAACTAGACAATTTACGAAATTTTACTTGCCCAGGGCAAGCGGGCAAGTGTTAGGTTTTTTTTATGTATATAAAAGAAAAACAAGTAGATTCATTATTTTAAAAACAAAACAATTAATGCCTGCATGAAAATAGGCAGCACTCTCAAATCGGTTTTCCATTGAACTCTATGAGAAATTACAGGGGCCAAGCTTATATGATTTCAATGGCTCATTGTGGCATTTTGGGGGGCTAAATTGCCCTGGGCCCCTGTCTAGTTTTCACTGGGTTTATAATATGTCCTTATAATTTCAAATAATTTTACAAAATAAAATGCAAAGAGAGAGAAAATGTCTGGGCATTATAACCATTAACTCCCACTAATGCAAATAAAATAAATGTCTGCTAGCACTCCCACTAAGTTTTTTTTAACCTTTAAATTTTTAGATAAAATGTTTGGGGCCCTGTTACGATTTTGGTGGCAATTTTTAATTATCAGAGGCTAAATTGCCCTGGGGCCCTGTGCATTTTCATTTGATTCATGTTCACAGCATCTTAACTATTTGATTGATATATAATTATGTTTTCCATAACTTTTACTGCGTAAGCATTATTATAAATTTGCTACGTTAAAAAAACAAAAACAAGTAGAGCGAATGAGGGAGCAACTGTCGATCCACATCGTGATAAAAACACAATAAAAACAAACCGGGACAATTTACCCCGCAAATTAATGTGAAAATAGGCTGGCACAAGCCTGAAGTGTGATATCTATTGAGCACTTGAGGATGTGTACAAAACCAATTTACCGCATGAGTGCATGCCCGGCCCAGGGCAGCAGTAGCAGCGGCGTGAAGCTAGGACAAAGGATAACCTAAAGAACGCAACCTGACCTATATCTATAAAATGGCATACATGCATGTATTTTCTCAGATCACTAAATAGTCCAGACATATACATGAATTATTTGAAAAAATGTATTTATTATTATATTTATTATTAAAAAAGACTATTAAAATAATCATTAACCCTTTCGCGACTTACGTCCCCAAAATATTCTGGCTGGGGGTATATTTTGAAAACATTTTTTTTTAAACCAAAAATCAAAAAAATCCAAAAAAGTCTTGAATGGGTCAATTAAATTAGACATGGTTATAATAATGAATCAATCTAATCTAGGTTTCCCCCTCGCACCCATGCAACTCTCTCCCTCTCTCCCTAGAATACACAGATGGGCACACACACCATATAGCATCTTCAGGCATGAGAATTACATGTTTAAAATGACCGCATCCCCATCCATCTACTTGTGAAGTGTTTCGAGCTACATTAAATGGTTAATTTTGGCATTTTTAATCTGGTAGAAGTGCTATGGTTTGTTCTGGACACATGCAAGCTTGTAAGGATCAAACCAACAAGATAAGCAACATACTTTTAATAGTTGGTTGAGGTTTGTCATATCTGCTAGAAGTGTTAGAATCGTTTACACATGCAAGCCTGTAAGGATCAAACCAACAAAATAAGCAACATACTTCTAGTTGGTTCAGCAAGTATATGTGAAAACAAAAACCAAATAGTGGCCGGATCAACCCCAGAGATTCATCCAAGCTTGCATAAATATAACTAAAGAGGGAGCTGGTGTGTTTGTCAATGGTTCACAATGTTAAGTGGTACTGTTTTTAGTTCCATGCATGGTGTGGGTAAATTTAATTTAATATTAAATTTGACTCATATGACAGACACACATCATGAGTCAATGATAATTAATATGAGCTAAGGAGGCTAAGTTCTAACATAATATACCATATTGCTTAATGAAAGTTGTTGTTTTTACAAAAAAAGAGTGATATAGATTGTGTTGTAATTGCACCTAATTAGCGTGAGCACACAATCCCACTCTTTAAACAGCTTAATTACCCATGCTGGATTTAATACAATAGACCGCTTCTGTAATGTATGCAAATAATATGCGTATAACGTAAGCAAGCTTAACAATAGTAACTAGGTCCGGCAATACATTTGCATACATTACCGAAGCGGTCTATTGAACTAAAACAGGTCTGTTTGTTTTTGTTTTAAACGCAAGCAGCTCCCATCCATATTTGATTATTTCTTTATTGAAAATAACCAAGTTCACGTTCTAAATACAAAGCGTAAACACAAATTATATTGGCCATTCTTACATTTAACTTTAACTCAAGCTAATTCTGTTAGATATCATGGATCAGTATATACTCTGGAAATCCTTAGACCCATCTCTGCAAGAGTTATCTTCTTTGAATTGCCTTTAGGAAACATTGAAAATTATTTTAATGAACTGACGATAACAATTTGAAATGATCTTTCCATCCATTGGATAGAAATTAGTTCACATTGATAGTGCGCGTGTGTGTATTTTCATTTAAGTTGTTTAATTTCTTGATTCTGCGTTTAACTTTGTAATTGATTAATTTTGCATTATAAGTTGTGTATCATTATATGGGGCGCTTTTTATACAAGCTTACAGCTTTCTGAAGTGATCACTGGTACACATTTTACACTGTATTATATATTGTAAATGAACTGAAATTGAAATTAACTAGATGGATCTTCGACTGCGCGCAGTCGAAAATTATGCCTCCGTTATCACGCGATTTTAATATCAAGCCCAAATTAACGTGCACTGAAATCATTTTCTTTAAATATTTTTTCATATATTTCGAGTCCTGTGACCTTGACCATATGACCCCAAACTTTGATGGCTACATTGGCTCCCTAAGAAACATTCAGGTACCAAGTTTGATTGAAATCTGACATTCAGTTCTTGAAATTTTGCCATTACAAGCCATTTTTGCATATATATTGAGTCCTGTGACCTTGACCTTTGACCTCATGACCCCCAAATCTAATCCGATCATTGCCACCCCAATGTGTACACTCATACCAAGTTTGAAATTGATCCGTCAATTGGTTCTTGAGATATCGCAAGAACAAGGCATTTTTGCACATATATTGAGTCCTGTGACCTTGACCTTTGACCTAATGAACACCAAAATCTAATCAGAACATTGCCACTCCAATATGTACACTCATACTAAGTTTGAAATTAATCCGTCAACTGGTTCTTGAGATATCGCGAGAACGAGGCATTTTCGCACATATATTGAGTCCTGTGACCTTGACCTTTGACCTCATGAACCTCAAAATCTAATCAGATCATTGTCACCCCAATATGTATACTTGTACCAAGTTTTAAATTGATTCCTCAACCGGTTCTTGAGATATCGCGAGAACGAGACATTTTTGCATATATATTGAGTCCTGTGACAGGTCTTGACCTTTGACATGACCCCTAAAATCTAATCAGATCATTGTCACCCCAATATGTACACTCATACCGAGTTTGAAATTGATCCGTCAACTGGTTCTTGAGATATCGCAAGAACAAGGCATTTTTGCACATATATTGAGTCCTGTGACCTTGACCTTTGACCTAATGAACACCAAAATCTAATCAGAACATTGCCACTCCAATATGTACACTCATACTAAGTTTGAAATTAATCCGTCGACCGGTTCTTGAGATATCGCGAGAACGAGGCATTTTCGCACATATATTGAGTCCTGTGACCTTGACCTTTGACCTCATGAACCTCAAAATCTAATCAGATCATTGTAACCCCAATATGTATACTCGTACCAAGTTTTAAATTGATTCATCAACCGGTTCTTGAGATATCGCGAGAACGAGGCATTTTTGCATATATATTGAGTCCTGTGACCTTGACCTTTGACATCATGACCCCTAAAATCTAATCAGATCATTGTCACCCCAATATGTACACTCATACCGAGTTTGAAATTGATCCGTCAACCGGTTATTGAGATATCGCGAGAACGAAAACGGGACGGACGGACGGACGGACAACGCGAAAACATGCCTCCGGCCACTTCGTTGGCGGAGGCATAAAAATTGCGAAAGTTGCTTTAAAAATCAGCAAAAAAAAGAGCTGTTATGTTTTGTCAAAAGTATATTTATTGTTTGACTGTAAGTGTTTCTGTGTTAAGATCCATGCATGGTGCGTATGATTGCAAAAAATATATATTTGCAAGATATTTATATTACACTATCAGTCACTCTCATGTCTCTCTCATAATATCAAATTACTCCATACAAAATGCCATTTCAGTCATCAATATACTTACTTGTCAAATCTTGTTGGGTAAGCCAGGCGCCCAAGTGCAGTGCGTGCTGCAGCCCAAGGAGGTGTGGATGTCTCAAAATTCCGTAGTCCGTCTTGACCACCGCACTGTCCAGGGCTTGACCAACTGGTCCTACAAGAGGTCCTAGACCGGTCAAGAAGACTGATAGGTCTCCGGAGACTCTTGAGGGGAGGAGGCTCGAGCCGATCTTGACACTGCCATAATCATCCTGCTCCACTTTGTATCCTGCAAAATGAAATAGAAGTCCAGAATTATTAGGATAGATGTAAATCAACCAATAATTATTGCAGTGCTTCATTAAAGATAAATTATGATAAATTAAGGGGTTTCAGGGACGAGCGCCGTACTAGGGTTTTCTATAGCTCAGTTGGTAAGAGCACCGGTCTAGCAATCCGGAGGTCTCGGGTTCGAATCCCGTTGGAATCCCATTTTCTTTGCTCTTTTTCAATCACATTATATATTTCTGGTCAGTTTCTTTATATGTTTGAATTAAAAGATAAATTAAACGGGTAGTACAGTTTGGTTAAGAGGGCACTCACAGAAATAATATATTTGTGACGTCATGAAAAAAAGTGTGATATATTTGGAGAAGCACGTAATTTTAAAGACAATTACACTTTGTTTGATCAAAATCGATTCAGAAACAGCTGAAATATCCATATATATATATCCAATTGAATAAATGTCGGAACTGGACTGTATAATTTGATATTATAAGAAAATGTTGATATTGATTTTCAAAAAAATATACCAATGTGGCTTTTAAATTGTTTTTGATGATCTGTCTATTGAATCGATACTTTAATCAAACATCATTCACAATTTTTGATTAAAAATGGTTGAAACTTTCAGGTGTCTAGAGGGAACCCTCTTGTGTTGAACGGCTACTTTTTAAAATGAAAATAGCCTTCTATAAACTCAGCCATTTATTTGTTTTCTACCAGAAGAGCATGGTTGAATTATAACTATTAGCTTTTTTTGTTGGTGTCCTGTGATGGGCCAGTGCTTATTTCAAGCCCTGATTATTGTTAGGCTGTAGAATACAGAAAAGAAAGATGTCAAAGGGAATTTATTTAGAATTAGGCCATGAGAGAAAAGAAATCTCAGATTTCAAATCTAAACAGTCAGCCAGGAACACAATGGTATCATTCTACAGATAATAATGGTGATATGTGAATTGCTTTAGCAACAATTACTCTCGAGCGTTTCTACAAACATTACCATTTGGTTAATTTTTAGGGTTAAATTAAGGTTTACGCTCAGGATTGTCGTTTGAGTTCAGGTGGGAAAGCTATGTTGGTTATAAAAAACCTAATAACAGAGTTAGTACAGCTAGAAAAAAAAATGTCATGAAACTATGCAATACCAATAAACCCAAGATTCTGAACGACAAGGATCACACAACTCACCTAGTTCTTCGGCCAACTTCTTCATCAAATCTTCCAGATCGTCCTCATCCATGTTAGCCTGCTGATCCCGCAGGTCCAGTACCCTTAGGCTCTCTGCCAGGTGTAAAGACTGCGCTATTGCCGTCAGTGTCTGGCAACCAAGGCTATTCTTGTTCAGAGACAGGTTCTGCAGCTTTGAAGCCTGGGACAGGAGACTAGCAAAGGCTTCTGGATGTTCATCAGATATCTGAGGAATGAAGTCAAATAATATCTCTATCATGACCCAAACAAATCGTGCTGCTTTTTGAAAGTATGCACAGTAGTGATATCAACTTCCTGCAAGTTTTGATTCAATTATCATCCGGCTAGGGCTCTCCGTTAAGGTTTTCCTTTAGTTGGCCAGAATGACACAACAGCTTTCACAACAAATGAAATTTCTGGTGGCCAATGGCATCCGGGCTACTGCTAGGGGCAAGCCTTGGGCTATGGTGATTGGATCGTGTTTGCTACGTGCTCTCCAAGCTACAGGTACAGGCAACCTGTCTTAGTGGCCACCTGTCTATAGCAGCCATTCTGCTTATAGTGGCCACCAAACGTGAGCCCTTACAGAGAAAAACAGTATTATGGAACCCGTCTATAAAGGTCACCTGTCGATCTGCAGAGGCCTATATTATTGCTTCCCTTGGGTAGGCATTATACACAAGTGACAGGTTTGATTGTATGTTTCAGAAGCAAAATTCCAGGTATTTTTGCAGTCTGGAAATCAGTGGCAAATTATCACAATATAAATGAACTGAGTACAAGCTAGCTTACCTGGTTATTATTCAGATTGAGTGTTTCCAGCGTGATTGTTGCTCCGCCCACAGTAGAGCTTCCAAAAGTTCATTGACCCCTGTTCCTGTGAACCTGTTGTTGGCTAGGGTCAGAGAGGTCAACTGCCAACCCCCTTTTAAGGCTAAGGTCAAAGGTGACAGGTCAGAGTCCTTGAGAGCACAGCCAGCCAGTGATAGACATGTCAGACTCAGATTCTTGCCTGAAAATATTTGATTTTGATTTGAAATGGTTTTATTAAACAAAATCTGATTAAAACAGCTTGATAGCTGATACATATCAAATTTACAAAATAATGTATACAAACATGTTGACAACATTGAACATTACAATAATTATATAATACAAACATTAAAGAAAAAAAAAAAAATCTATATAATGAAGGACGAGTAGATATTATTGATGCATAAAATATAGGCATTAGAGGCATCATATCATAAAAACTAAAACAGATTAAAGATTACACCCGGGCGTGTATTAAAAATGTACTATGGAACTAATATAAAATCAAATTAAAACAAATTTCTTTATGCTAACAAGTTTAAGTCGAGCAAAATTAAATTAACAACATCGTAATTGAATAAATCATATTATGATTTCTCTAAAATTATATGTAACAACGTGACCTAACATCAAAACATTACATTATAATTGGAATTAAAATAATACGATATAAGTAAACAAGTTAATATTAAGTATAGTATATTTAAAATCGACATATTAATATTACAAACAAGTAGTTTTGAGTATAAACATATATATCATCAAATTAATGTTATAGACAAGCGGTTTGAGTATAAAATATAATATTCAGAGTCAGATATTATGAGTATGTGTATTATACATAGAATTACATAAATCAACAATTTTTAATCTATAATAAATAATAACACTTAGCAATAAACTAAATATGTATTCAAATATGAATCAAAATCAAATTAACAAGCAGTTTAATGCTCTAATTATAAATACCACATACAAAATATATCTAAAATGAATTGTAAGTATAATAGTCTATTTAAAATAATAAAATGGCAAGGAAGTCCATAAATATCGGTCTGGTATAAAGTGTGCGAGAATAACTGATGTGCAATAAGATCAAAATTATAAGTCAAAATTGAGAATGGGTATAATATATAAATAAATAGATATTAAAAATGTGATTCCAGTCAGAATATTGCACACAAAGTTTAGCGTCCTGGAGGGTAAAACGTTAGAGTTATTTAAAATGACAATTTAAGCAATGGATGATTGAGGGGACGGCAGAGTGTTGGTAACGTGTTGTTCTAGATCGTGGAATAGTGAAGGATTCAGAGTTGCGTAATTGGCGGCCAGTCACATTTCCACGTTGTTCGGGCAAGAGGTCGCGATGTCGGGTGGATGTGAGGAGGCTACGAGAGAAGGATAATAGCAGTTCTTCTCGGCGGAGCGATAATGATGACAGCTGAAGATCCTGGAGAGCCTGTTGGTATGATGTATATCCTCCCAGGATAATTCTACAGGCTCTTTTCTGGACGCGTTCGATATCATTCGACTGTTGTTCTGTTATCGAAGTTGACCACGCGGGAGATGCATACTCCAAGACTGGTCTAATGTAGGTGGTGTAAATGTAGGTTAGGTCAGCTCTGGAAAAGCCACACTTTTTCAAACGACAGAGAATGTAGATGCGCCTGCTTGCTCTGGAGATCATATCAGAAGAAGTTATGTCCCACTTCAAGTCTGCCTGAAGGTTGAGACCCAATACCCTGAGATGCCCGACAGACGGAAGCTCGGCCCCAGCGACGCGCAGTTCGGGAAGAATGGGCTCACGCCTGCCGAACGAGATGTGGAGAGCACTGCATTTACTTGGGTTCAGTTTCATATCATTCAACCTGCACCATTCATTGAGTTCATCGATCTGTGTTTGAAGGGAAGATGGACTGGTTGCGCGACGGACTTCCAAAATAATAATATATATGAGAGGTCATTAATTAAACAAATATATATTCAATAAGTAGGGTAAAATACAAAGCTTTAGTGCAATACTAATAAGTTTCTTTCTGGAAAAATGAAACAAGAGCACACTTAACAATTTTGCAATCCATACCATGTCAGTCATGTGACTCTGTCACTGGTAGTTTTACATGACCTAGCCGTTCGTTCAGCTTTCCAACACGGAGACATCGTTGCTTTCCAACATATTAACGATTATTAAAAGCACAAGATGGTGACAGGAAAGCAACTTACCAGGACTGAGTAGGAGATTAAGCGCTTCCGTTTCTGACAATTCAAGTCCACTCAAGCACAGGTCCTTGATTCCAGTTGGACCGGTCACCAGTTCGTTCAGCTTTCCAACACGGAGACATCGTTTCTTTCCAACATATTAACGATTATTAAAAGCACAAGATGGTGACAGGAAAGCAACTTACCAGGACTGAGTAGGAGATTAAGCGCTTCCGTTTCTGACAATTTAAGTCCACTCAAGCACAGGTCCTTGATTCCAGTTGGACTGCGTTCACCAGTTCGTTCAGCTTTCCAACACGGAGACATCGTTGCTTTACAACATATTAACGATTATTAAAAGCAAAAGAGAGTGATGGAAAAGCGACTTACCAGGACTAAGTAACTGAGCGAATGCTTCCGTTTCTGACAATTTAAGGCCACTCAAGCAGAGGTCCTTGACTCCAGTTGGACCGGTCACCAGTTCGTTCAGCTTTCCAACACGGAGACATCGTTGCTTTACAACATATTAACGATTATTAAAAGCAAAAGAGAGTGATGGAAAAGCGACTTACCAGGACTAAGTAACTGAGCGAATGCTTCCGTTTCTGACAATTTAAGGCCACTCAAGCAGAGGTCCTTGACTCCAGTTGGACCGGTCACCAGTTCGTTCAGCTTTCCAACGCTGGCTGGAGACATCTTTGCTTTGCAGACACTCAGATTTGTCAATTTAGGGAAGGATGTTGAATGTGCTAGCTTGTTGGGTAGATCTTCTAGTTGTAATTGGTCCAGGACGAAGTGAGTCAGTAATGTTGGACCAGAGTCTGATAAAGAACAGGTATTTGGAGTAAGTTAGGAGTGTTGAATAAAAGAGATATTACTGGCGGAGGTTTTAGAAGATGCAGTTTGCAAACATTGAGGTTAGTTTAGGGAAAGATGATGATTGCGCTAGCTTGATGCGTAGACCTGCAAGCATGGTCCAGGACTAAGTGATTCAGCAATGATGGACCAAATTCTGGAATAGCAAATGACAAAGTGAGTATCTATTTATTCAGTGATTTCCAATGTGTAAGTACTCTACAAGGTTATATAGGCTATGGAAGGACAATTGAGTTGACATGGCTCAATAAATTGGTTCGTATATCAAGGAGCAACTGGTCAAGGAATCTTTAAAGTTATATCCTGGCATAGAAGAATTCAAATAAGGTAACAAATTTCCACATAACATCAATGTATTTGAATAGGGTGGTTATAGACATTATACAATTGAGCAATCAGTTTAATTAACTGTGATTGAATAGCGGTGATGTAAATCTTCGTCCATTATTGTGTACCATACAGATGAACGCAGTATTCAAATTCAGTTGTGATGTTAAGTATAATTCATAACTCTGTGAAGTTTATTTGACTAGCCCCAAAATAGGGTACGTACCCTGGTAGAGTATTGAACTTGTTCTACCGATTAAGGTCTCTGGTTTGAGTCCCCCCAGAGTTCAATTCTTTGCTCTTTTTAATTTTGTACGGCTCGTCACTTACCCTTTGCCAAGAGCAGTGAGACTGCATCTAACGAGGCTGTTGACATCTCCACATTCCCCGACAGACTCAGCTCTCGCAGACAGGGCAGCGATGCGGGCAGAGCAGTAGCTATCGCCATGACAACTGCATCATTAAGTCTGCAGTTGGCAAGATGCAACACAGCGAGTTTGCTCTCCTTGATTTCAGATGGTGGAGTAAGAACTGCCAGAAAGAAAAAAAGATACAAGATGGGGATAATACATGCTGGTAAATAAACAGTAATTTCATTTATCTACTGCGATTTAGTGTTATTTACAGTTATTAGTTTACTGCTCAGAGGCCGACTGCTGATAATGGGGCTTTGACAAACTGGTTTCAGGACCTAAGAGGAGACCATTATCTCCTACAAGAAAAACGTCTGAGATGTCTCGGACTAAAACACATAGCTAATCAGAACGTGGCACGGGACAATTATTTGCTCCTGAAATGCCACATTACAAATCCCCAAATTCATGAAACTCATGAAACAATATCAGACTCCACAATGTAAAATTTATTTTGCCAGATGAGCAAGCATTATAAAAGCATCACCTGAAACTATCTTCTTCTTTTCTTCAGCCAAGGACAAATTTGTTGCTCTCTTACTTGTATTTTATAATTTAGAAAATACCTGGCATTTCTTCCTGCTCCGAGCTTGCCATTCGAGTGTCGTTCAAGTTGAGTATCTCTAGTGAGGGGTGCTCCAGACACACCATCACAAACTGGCTGAATGCATGAAGATTGGGTGCCTGAATTGTTAACAGAAAAATGAAACAGCTTGGAGAAATTGAATAAATCAAGTCCCACCCCTAAGATTTCTTCACCCATCATTGACCCCCTCATCCCACAACCACAGGGTAAAATAAATAACAATAATAATAATAATTAATTCACAGGAAAATCTTGCCCTTTCATGGGAAAGTAAAATCAAGACTTTGGGTGACTCAGAACTAAGATAAAGATATTGAACAAATTTCTTTGATTTTTGGTTACTCAGTTGTAAAAGTAAAATTAGGCATTAATTAAATGCTGATGGCTCAAAGTAGGGCTCCACACTATATTTTCTTTTTCTAGTGGCCCGTTCAGCCCAGATAAACAATTTCCTCTCAATTTTGGAGGCCTGACAAATAATTTACTGTCTACTATTAAAAATCTCATTCATTTCATTGATTAATACTGTGACTTTGAATGAGGCTTAACATGGAAGAACAAAAGATATGTTTCATTCTGTCATTGTCAGTTTGAAATTCTAGTTGCCTGATCGGGCCACCAAAATATGACTTTCATAACAAATTTCCTTCACCAAAGTAATGGTTTACAAGCCCCAGGCCAGCAGGCAAGTGTTCATGACAAGCCCTGCCTAAAGAAAGTTAGCTTACCTCATTAGACCCAGCATGAAGTGTGACAAGAGAAACATTTTCTCTAATCGCATCTCCCAAGACCTCAAAGCCCGAGCCCTGAAGACCGCAATTCCTGATGTTGAGCTCTTTTATTGCACAAGAGGTATTCTGCAAAGGAAACAAATTCAAGAAAGTTTGAAATAAATTCCCTCTTAGAAAGTGTGACAATCAAATGATAAAACTTATATCATGAACATTTTAAGTAAAATATGATCTAAAATGTCACATTAATGATAATATATTGTTAATTATTTAATTATTCCAGCCATTGCATGCTTACCGAGGCTTTTTTGATAGCATGAATTGTTCAAAAGGCTTTGGAGATTAACTTCAAAATATCACATAATCAAGTTTTTTACTTTAAGGTTCAAAAGCAAATCATATGTTCGAATGAGGTGCATGAAGGCAATAAGAAAATGAGGAAATTAAACTATAAACATTAACTCCTCGGAGAACAGTTGAATAGGCCTATATAGGCATTTATTCCTAGCAGATTCTCCATCAGAAGTAAAATGACCTCTCAGGCTCTCACATTCATTTATATTTGCATGATATGCTATTTCGCCTCTGATGAAGATGTTGATAGGATTGAAAGCTCAGGGGTTGTTTTACAAAGATTCAAAGTTGAACTTAACTCCTAGTTGGACTTAACTCTAATTTGGACTTAACTCTAACTTGGACTTAACAATTACGGATAGCCATTTGTAGCCTTGAAATACTACATATTCAGCACAAAAAAACATTCAAGTATTTGAATATAAAAGGTATGCCTTTTCCAGAGAAGTGTTTCAACAACTTACAAAGTTAGGTCCAACTTAGGGTTAAGTTCAACTTTGGATCTTTGTGAAACATCCCCAGGGCTCCTATTGACTCGTATTTCACTACAAAGAGTTTTACACATCCAATAGATAAGCAGTTGTACATCAGCGGTTTTTTTCTTCATAATATGAAAATAAAGATAATGTTTTTACTTTGATAATTAATCCAAGGATGTCCACAAACGTAGAACTGTTGGACATCTGATTATGACTGACATCTAGACTCGTGAGACAGGAGTTTTGTTGCAGTCCTTCCATTAATGCACTCAGGTCTGTGGCTCCGCAACTCGAAATACTGGAGAAAGAAAGAAAGTGGAAAACAACATCATGAGGAATAGTAATGACAAGCAAATATAAACTGTAATGCTTTATTATCGATGGACATAAAACTGTTAAAATGGTATTACCTATAGTTCAAGACTACTTGATTTTGGTATAGCATGCATTCACCATATATACAGAGCGTATCAAAAAAAGCATTACACTATTGAACATTTTTTTCAAAATTACATTTTTATATATTTAGAAGATTTTTTCATGTTGATGGATGCCCCATGGTCTTATCTATCAAGTGCCACTAACAAAACAAATTTTCGTTCACGCTTGGGCGAGCACTGGCAGTTTTTGTACAGAGTGTCAAAAAGGGCTTGCGCCAAATTGAAAGAAGAGGGACAATTAAACCAGCACACTGAATAAGTACTCCCATTCAAACAAATTGCTCTTTGCCATAAATTTAAGCAATTTTCTATCATAATTTAAATGATTTCATTGCTTTATGCATGGGTTAGAATAAATAAGCCATAGATTGATAGATAATAAAAGGATCTGCATCGTTAATGACAAAATTTCCAGCCTGTCCTCATTAACGATGCAAATCCTTTCATTGAGTGTGACACATACAAAAGATGACCCAGAAGCATGCATGAACGAATATTCA
Organism: Echinarachnius parma; assembly: GCA_037951105.1. NCBI lineage: Eukaryota > Metazoa > Echinodermata > Echinoidea > Clypeasteroida > Echinarachniidae > Echinarachnius > Echinarachnius parma. The sequence goes on from JBAMJV010012035.1 coordinate 30,856, forward strand.
TGTTGATAGCTTGATGGGCTGATTGATTGATTGGATTGATGGATTGATTGATGGATTGATTAATGGATTGATGGATTGATGGATTGATTGATGGATTGATGGATTGATGGATGGATGGATGGATGGATGGATGGATGGATGGATGGATGGATGGATGGATGGATGGATGGATGGATGGATGGATGGATGGATGGATGGATGGATGGATGGATGGATGGATGGATGGATGGATGGATGGATGGATGGATGGATGGATGGATGGATGGATGGATGGATGGATGGATGGATGGATGGATGGATGGATGGATGGATGGATGGATGGATGGATGGATGGATGGATGGATTGCTGGATTGATGGATTGCTGGATTGATTGATGGATGGATTGATCGATTAAATGATGGATTGATGGATGGATGCATGGATTGATTGATTTCTCATTGATTGATTGATGAATCGGTTGAATAATTCGAAGATTAATTGATTTGGTACTTTTTGAATGAATGACTGGCATGTGGTTTTGATGTGTCTGTGCTTTAAAAAAGATCTTGAAGTAATTACCCATTATTGATTCTCACCCATGCATATAAAACAATGATATCAGTTAAATTATCATAGAAAATTGCCACAAAATTATTACACAATCATAAAATATTCTTAAATTTATGGCAAAGAGCAATTTGTTTGAATGGGAGTACTTATTCAGTGTGCTGGTTTAATTGTCCCTCTTCTTTCAATTTGGCGCAAGCCCTTTTTGACACTCTGTACAAAAACTGCCAGTGCTCGCCCAAGCGTGAACGAAAATTTGTTTTGTTAGTGGCACTTGATAGATAAGACCCTGGGGCATCCATCGACATGAACAAATCTTTTAAATATATAACAGGGCCATTCTTTGAAAAGTGAAACTTTTTCTGAAAAATTTAAGTTTTATTTTTCTGTAGTTTTGTTCCATTTTTGGAATGATCCATGTGTAAAGTTTCATGAAATACATGAATTGAAGTTTAAAATGAAACTTTTTTACTCATTTGCATAAATTTACATATTTCAATATTTTTCTAATAATCATAATTCAGAAAATAATCAAGATATCAAAAGGATAATTAGCAAGCTCATTCTTCTCACTTTCCTGTACAGGTTGATACCAACTTTGTAAAAATTCAACCTTTCATTCTTTTCTAAACCCGATAATATAAAATTCCAATTTTTCCATTCATATTGTACATGTCACACACGTGACCACCCCAAAATGTCACACACGTGACCAGACGTTGCCACATAATTAAGTACTATAAAAAACAACGGCTTGATATAATTCTCATTCATTGCTATTGTTGTACTTACAAATGTATAGTACTTCTCTGGTAATAAGATGAACATTATAGCTATTCATATTTTAAAGAATTTTCCAAATGAAATTTAGTTATGAAAAAAGCGCTCCGTGCGAAGTCACACACGTGACCCATGCCATTTGACCTCTGACATTGAGTTACGTAATCCTTATAAAATCTTTTGTGTTAAGTTTGAAAGACTACAACATATTCAAGTCACATATGAAGTAAAAATCATTATAGTCTCATACTTACTGAAATATAAGCATCCCATTTCAAAATTTGTTATGTTTTGGGTCACACACGTGACCAAGAATGGCCCAACAATGTAATGTTGACAATTTTTTCAAAAGTGCAACGCTTTTTTTGATACGCCCAGTAGAGCCAGGCCAATTAACTTTGGGCCCGTCCTGAATGAGTAAAACTGACATGCTGGTTTCTGTGTGGGGTAAAAGGTAATTTGGAAAGTACACCATGCAAATCATTCAAATCACTGATTATTAAACCAATTATCTCAAGCTTTATGAAAGCTGATATTTTGTTTATGTTGAACTATGTGAGAAATTATGAGGAGTCTTTTTATGATTTTCGTGAGCGCTTTTTGACATTTGATAGGGAGCTAATTTGCCCTGAGCTCTCGCCATGTAGTTTCAATAACTTACTTGAGGGAGGTTAAAGATGTGTTGGCACTAAGAGGTGGTCCTATACATCTCGACAGGTAATCCTTGCCCAGCTGATTGCTGGACAGGTCCAGTCTCTCCAGGGTCCTGTTCCCAGTCAACATCACCCCAACTGATTCCTGGAGAGGGTATAATAATAATAATAATAACGGTTATTTATATAGCGCTATTCCCGTGGGGATCATAGCGCTTTAGGGTATACAGAGAGGTGAAAATGAACAATAGATGAGGATAAGATTTTAATAGATTCCTAGAGGAGTATGATCCGGTAGTCTTTGCCCAGCTGATTGCTGGACAGGTCCAGTCTCTCCAGGGTCCTGTTCCCAGTCAACATCACTCCTACTGATACCTGGAGGAGAGGGTAGAGAGAGGTGAAAATGGAACAATAGATGAGGATAAGATGTAAATAGATTCCTAGAGAAGTATGATCCAGGACAGGTAGTCTTTGCCCAGCTGATTACTGGAAAGGTCCAGTCTCTCAAGGTATCGTTCCTAATTTTAAGCCCTGTATTAGGGAGTACTTGGCCCCGTTGCAGAAAGAGTTGTAATCGATTCTAAAGTTGCAATTAATTGCAAGTCAGATCATGTGACCAAATGGGCCAATCTGATTGGTTCAAATGTGCACATTTCTTGACTTTCCAATTAATTGCAACTTTTTCTGAAACAGGTAATTGTCTGATTTACTTACAGCCGAGTCTGTGTCAGTCTTGTTGTTGGACATGTTGAGAGCCTTGATGGACTTGTTGGCGGCCATTGCCAGCATGATCACCCTGAAGGACTCGGGTCCCATCTCGTGTTTGGCAAGACTCAGCTCCTGAAACAATAAACATATAAAAAAGAAGAATAATATGGCATTAATACCGTAGAACACCATCGTCAAGCACCCCCCAAGCACCTATATATGCATCTTGCTTTTAAAGAGCGCCCGCTCTCTGTCCAAACGGGAAAATTTAATCAAGAATTCAAATAATGGTGAGGAATATTCATGAGGATAATAATGGAGGTGAATCTCATGGAAACGTCTTTAAAAGCAAGATAAGTATAGGTGCTTGGGGGGTGCTTGACGATGGTGTTCTACGGTATGACTCAACATGCTGTAAAAAAAATATATATAGTTTATCCACCAGATTGTGACCCTTATATTACTACCTGAACAATAAGAAACTGCATTTTCATTGAGTTATGATATCTCACTGAAGATTCAGATGGTGAATGGAAATCCATTGACTGCTCTTCCATGGAGTATTAAAGATGACTAAATGGAGCGTAATTAGTGGTATTGTTTAAAGTAAAAGACACCTACCTGTACAGTG
>JBAMJV010012036.1:0-56839 GCA_037951105.1 Echinarachnius parma
GCTCTAACGCAGTACAGTCACACCCAGCTATCGACCCCGCTACTAGCTGGATTGAGGTTTGAAGCAGCGTTTAGTATTTTCATTTTTGTATAAATTTTTTCGGGATGCTTGCGAGTACTTGGGGGAAGAGTGATATTTTCATTTCTTCTGTATGATTGAACTTTTCTTTGTAAAGATGAAACTTGGACTTAATGTTGCTTTTTCCTTTGAATAAAACTCTTTAAATAATTAAAATCAATCTATTGTTTTGAATCAAAATCCGTGGTTCAGAGAACGCGGCTGCAATATCCATTAATAGGGTATAGAGTTTAGTTTTCGGTAGAGAGGGAGCTCTGCACATCACTATTTGTTTGTAGGTAATGAAAAACTGAGTGTCTGAATTTGACAGAACTGGCAATTTTCATGGCGAGAATAAACTTTATTTGTGTGTCCAAATTCGACCAACAAACGGCTTGAAATATCAATAAATTATCTGATCTTACTTATAATATTTATTTGGGGTTCCCCAAATAATTAAACGTTTTTTTTTCAAAAAGAAAAACATTAAAAAAATGCATCCATTCTTCCCTCAACCAAAAAAATAAAAAAAAAATGTCGAAAGTGTATTTTAGTAGTTTGTTTGATGTTCTCTGATCCTAGAAAATCATTCTGTGGTAATACAACATCACATGCATTATATTGTCTATGGAAATATGGTTGACCACTTACGCCCATTAAAAACACTGCCCTCTCGTGATCAAAAACAATGGCTCTCTTTTAAATGATAACATGCTTTTTAAAACTTATTCCTTTATGTCAAGTTTGTATACTTTTCGAGCATAGTGGAGTTTATTACAAAATAGTTTTGAAGGTTATTGTCCAGGTTTGGTTACTAAATTCAGGGCCTTACCTAACACTAAACTTCCCCCTATTAATATAACACTTTGTATAAAGCTGTGGCCCCAGTTAGTATTCGAGAAGTTTTGAACCAGCTCGTTAAAAATAAAAAATCAAAAATGCTTCCTCTTTGTATTTCAAAAAATCACAAATAGGTATTTAAAATACACATCACATGCACAATAATTTTTAATATTCAGAATGTTAAATCGAGTGAGTGTGTTGAAGAGAGCGCCCTCTTACGTTTTAACAAAATTTAACAAACGGCTCTTATTAATACGGCTCTTTGAATGATAACATGATCTTTACTAACGTCAGTTGGTAATGTTGTGGTTCCTATCTAGAATACATATGTAGAAAATACTAGGTAACTATCAATATTGATTTACCAAATTACTATATTTTAGAGCAGTTTTGTTAGCACATAAAAGGCGCTAGCATTTTGACGTGATTGAGTGTACCGATTTTCAGTTTCCGGTGGCAAAACCCACAATTGTGAGCGAAACGGTCGAAATCAACAACACGCGAAAATGTCTGTTACCCTCTCATTCCCTCGAAAAAATCTTGTACGGCGAAAGATAAATTTGCTTATACAGGTATCCTTTAAGGGCTCCGAGTGCGCTGTCATATTGCCCCGGCGAAAGATGGGGGGGCCAGGGACCTGGCCCAAAGGGGGGGGTGGGGTGGGTGGAGGAGGAGGGAAGATGAGGGTTTGAATAACGGAGGGGAAGAGGGGAGCCGCCGAGGGGGACTCACCCGGGGGGGGGTGAGGGGGGGGGGGTGCAGGGGGGCCCTGGCTTGTAAAAGCCGACGCATGGTAACTGATATAGAATATGGGGGCCATAGATAACCCGTTTTTCCTATTTGGGTGGTGATTTTTGGAGAACCCTATTCCGAGATACTAAGAGTATCTCAGCCTTGATCGTAAAAAAACATAATAAATAAAAAAACAACAAACAACTAAATTATTTTATTTATTTATTCGTTTATCCCCGTCCCCCCCCCCCCCCGCCCCCCACCCCCTCAGTCCACGGCATGATAAAAAAAAAAATATCATAAGCAGAAAATATATATATAATATAAAAAAAAAAAAAATAAATAACCAAGAGATGAAATTGATAAAAATACCACCCACGATAAAAAACCCAACCACTCGCCCAAAAAAACCTACAACCTAGAATGATAACACCCAAAACCCCGCGACCAATAAATAAAAAAACCCACAGAAAGATAAAAAACCCAACAATCCCAAATCCGTAACATACCAACATAAACCGAACATCCCCAAACCAAGCACCCCCCTTTACTCCTACCAACGCAGACACAACTATTAAATAACGCCGGGAAACCCACCCCTCCAAACCCAAACCAGACCCAGAGCCCCCACACCCATCACACCACCACCCTGCTAAAACCCTTACCCCAACCGCATCCAACCTACCCCTCCCGCTTCCAATGAGGAGACCGAGAACGAAGCAGAGCACCACCCAACAGACCCCCCCTCCATCCGAACCTCCCCTCCCCTCCCCCCCCCCCCAGCTCGAACCCCATCCACGCGCCCCCGGTGTGACCCCCCCCTCGCTAATCCCCCCCTCTCCCCATCCCCCCCCCCCCTACCCCCCCCCCATCCTTCCCCACCTCCCCCCCCCCCCCCCCCCCCCACCCACCCCCCCCACCCCCCCCCCCCCGTGATGCTTGTATGGGTCCTGCATGTACGAAAATTACCTTTGTCCAGAGCGAACTGAATCAGTCCCGGGATTATATTGTCTCAAACGAACTCGTGAATAGCATTGGCGCACTCGCAAATGTTGGGGGGGGGCGGGCGTACAGAGCCATGACGTAATACTGGTTCCGTAAGTGGTAGTAATTCATCGCATTGTTTATGAATTCACACAACCTATTCTGAAAAATGTTGGGTATCCTATTTGATATCACAAAACGGTACTAAAACAGTTAAAGTGAAGCCAGTAAAGTGTCAAACTCCACACAAAATTACATCGGAGTTTTCCACATTTCTCTTCTACAGTGTTGTTTGGCTAATGGTAAGAGAATAATAAAATAGGGTCTAGATTTTTTAATGCCCTTTAGTAGGACGATATGTATCATTGATAATCTATTCAGCTAAAGAGCATTATTGAACGGTCCATGAACCATCATACACGTTATACAGTAATTCGTATGTAATAAGCTGACACAAATGTTCCGCTTTTGTTTAACCAGGAAAGCAGTTTTAATTTCATACAAAAATTTCACACATCATTCGGACGTATCGTACCATTGATTCCGGTATAGGATAAAGTCTCAAATTTATTTTGGGCAATATCTGACACTTTACAGGTGCACCTTTAATTTGTGTCGTCTTTGCCCTGGTGGTTCCTTTCGACCATTTCAAGTCTTGTCCTTCAGACGTGTCCTAACAAGCTGAAATCTTTGTTAAAAGCAGGAGACTATATGTTTACACCACAATCAAACAGTCTTTGGTCGTATATAATCATGATAATCGTATTATGAGACCCCATTTATTCATGATTCGATGTTAACAAAGGGACAAGGGCTCATCTGGATCTAGGAATATAGACAAAGAGGGCGGGACAGATATGCACAAAAAGTAGCATTTTACCTTCTTCTCCTTCTTCCTCCTTCCAACTAACAAAGGGGCGGATTCAGCTTTTTGCTAAGGTTGGGGTGGGGGGGAGGGTTGACCCAATGCCGATCGTCTACGAGCCGCGAAGCGGACGAATGAGGAGTCCACGACCCGCGAAGCGGTGATTCTTTGTTGTTGCTATTTTTGAACCCCCGTAAGTGATGTTTTCTACATCACATTTCACTTGTGCATGCCATAGGGGTGGCGGGGGGGGGGGTTAAAACCCCCCTATACCCACCCCCCCCCACCGTTGATCCGCCAACTGAATAAAGTGCAGCTTCAAAACTTCCATAGGGAAAAACATTACTCGAATAAGACCAAAGTCATAATCAAAACCGAAACATACTCTATACTAGAGTGCAACTTGAACACTGTTGATTAACTTAAAGTGATGCCTGTAAAGTGTCAGATATTGCACAAATGACATTGGAGACTTCAATTCTACATCAATATCCCCGGGGGGGGGGGTACTCACGTATATTGGGTACATAGCGGGGATGTGTCCGCTGGGAAGGGTGACTTTTGCAAGAAAGACCTTGGCTATGGGTCACCCTTTTCAAGAAAGACCCTTAGACATGGGTCCCCTTATTCATCAAAAAAATCCTTAGACATGATGGTCCCCTTTTTTTCAGATTCCCATTTTATAACCGGTGATTTTTGGATTTGCCGATGTAAAATCTTCAAAATTTTTCAAGCTCGCTACCCTGCCTCGCTAACATAAAACCGCAAATTTGCGGGAAATACACCCAAAACATGCGCCGCAGGCGAAAAAAAATCCTTAGGGCATTGGGTCCTATTTTTCGCAAAAGGACCCTTAGATGATGGGGGTATAGGGTTTGGAGATCTCAAAGACGCACACCCCCCGTCCGGACTATATCTGAGTACCCCCCCCGGGTCAATATCATTGTAAAATACAATTGAAAGATTGGTGAAAGTTTGAAAGAAAACGAACACTGTTTACCTAGTGAAAAAAAGAATATTGGATTCAAATTATTATAACCGAATACTGATGGCTTGTCATGTGACTTTGTCGCAGTAATGAATGATCCGTTTGAGATATTCGCACCCGGTTATTTTTCACACGTAGTACATTAATTCATGGAATTTGAACCTCGCTCGGCTCAAAGTCAATCTCCTAGAATGTCTCCACTGATGACGGAGTTGCTGCATGCGGACGTTCTCAGCTGATACAATTGTAATTTTTTTCAATTGCGTTGATTAACGCTTTAGAAATAATGATTTCAATGTTAATTATCTTCATACTAAAGGGACATTTGAAAAAATCAAACCCTATTTTTATTCTTCTCTTACCATCAAGCTAACAACACGGTAGAAAGAGAAACGAGGAAGCTCCAAAGTATTTTTCGTGGATTTGGACACTTTACAGGTATGAGACTTTAATTTGAGTATACAACGTCAATGGCACTATGATGAAGTATGCAGTCCAGTGGTTGCAGATCTCGGCTAGTCCTGACGGCAGACTCATTAAATTTTAGGGATTTCACACTGGCACACATTTCCCAATGTTTAAATAATGCACGTTATTCTTTATTAACTGTTCACATTGTAAGAAAACGGCAAGGTTTAGAAAAAAAAGGAGAAACAAATTGGAGTTTTTACACTCAGGTATTCTCCACAGGTGTATTCACCGGTCTACATAGGACATGATAGATGTCAACGCGATATGGAAGGGGAACAATATAAATATGTCAACTGTTGTATGTCATAATGTGTGTATGGGAGTTTAGTCTTTAGATCACGTGCATGCGCTCTTCTCTGCTCGCATCAGTGGCGTAGCGAGGGTCGACGGATTGGGGGGGGGGGGGGGGCAAACTGCGAAGGGATGCGTAGCGCGCAGGGGGGAGGGGTGTGGGTAGGGGGGTGTCCCCTGGGGATTGTCCAATGCCCTGGGGATTGTCCAATGCTTCTATTTTGTGCGACTTGTACCGTGTTAATCGTCGCTCACGACTCGCCGCAGGCGGTGGTAAGCGCATCGTAGGACAATTGGAGAAATCACTGATGCATGTAACCTTTTTCGAACATTTTACGATGCCTGATTTGAAAGACAAAAATACTCGTTGATGCATTTAGTTAGGCGGCTAAGAGTAACAAATTGTGCACTTTTTGAAAGAAGTATGAAATGTCACTACCATATATCTTCATTATATGTGAATTATTTTCCCTCGACGGAAGTTTGCATCAATTCTGACCCCAAGTGACCCTTTAGAGGTCATGACCTAGTTACCACCATATTTTACTGATTTGATGCATCATTCTTAACGCTTCTCCTATAGTTCGTTTTAAATATGATTGGAGCATGTTAGCCTCGCATCCGCGGGGTGACAATGATATATTGAAAGATGCTGGGGGTCATGGGGTTAAAGGTTATGGAGCTCATTATCTATGCACTTATCAAGTCATTGAAGTAAATAAATAGTCCTGTATACGGATCTATACTTGTGTATTAGACCTGGGCCCCGTTTGCCAGAAAGAATATCGGTCGTAACTTTACAGTCGATTTATTGAGTCGTAAGTTTATATCAATTTCAAATGTCCGTTGCAGAAAGGAGGTTTAAATTCAACCGTAAGTGCATTTGACTTGCGCTCGATTTCTTAGAAATGCCATTTAAAACATAATTCAACACGGCTGGATAGAAGACAACGAACCCATTACCGCGAAATCCAGCGTATTTCCCGCGGAATTTGGCGTGTTGTTATGATATGAGACGCGGCAGACAAATCTATTTAAAACATAATTCAACACGGCTGGGATAAACTGTCCTGCTTCGAGTGGTGAGCGGTAAGTACACATTTTACAAATTTTACAAAGATAAATTAATCGCATTGATATGTAGTGTAAACTTACCTTATTATGTTGCTATGTAATGATCTTAACTGTTGCTCATTTTGTATAGAATCGTCATTATGCTAGCATAATGGTATCTCGAATGCAGATTCGCAACGTATATTATTACATGTTACCCCATGTGTTGAAATCCATGTTAGTACATAGTATCCATATACCATTTCCAAACTCGAAACTGTTTCTGTGATTTGTGAACTCATTTTTATATGGGAATAGGAAAAATTGTACTGAACATCAGAGACATCTATGAAACCTGTTTTAATTAATTATTTGTAGATGTTGTATTTGATATATGGTCTATCTTTCAAATATTTGCCAAATACATGTATGACAAATTGTCTTATGAATATGTGTAAGAAAATAAGGTTAAACTTTTAAAGCAAAAACTGAAATACAAAATTTAAAAAAAAGGTATACATGCCATGGCCATCAAGGGCAATGCAAAGATGAAATTTGGGCGCTTATGTGGTTTCGTACTCCTTTTTGGGGTTTTTTCCAACGCTTCATTCGTCTTTAAACTCAACTAAATTAGTTTGTATTATATTATATTACTCACTGCACTTTGACCTTATCCCTCGATGGTCTGTTGTAATATTTTGGTCAACATTTAAGGCCCTCTTTTGTGGCGACATTAATCAATGGGTTTTTGCCGCAACGGCACTAGCTTGCGGTCGCAAAAAATTGAAATAGCGGGACTTCGCGAGCAGCTATGCCGTTAGCTACCGGTGACATGAACGTGGAGAGAGTACTACTCCTGCGCGCGTGAAGTCCTGCTATTTCGATTTTGGCGACCGCGAAGCTGGTGCCGCGACACTTTCAAAGCCATCGATTAAAGTGCCAAAAAAGGGCTTAAATGTTGACCAAAATATTACAACTGACCATTGAGGGATAAGGACAAAGCGCAGTGAGTAAAACTAATTTAGTTGAGTTAAAGACAAATAAGGCGTTGGAAAAGAAAGAAAAAACAAAGGGTACGCAACCACATTAGCGCCAAAATGTGTATGTTCTCAATGCATGAGAATTTACTGGCAGGTAATATTGTATTAACATTAAATATTATGGAGGACCAAATTACAAAATTAGGCCTCCTAGCTCCTGTGAGTCCATGCACTGATGCAGTCTCAGTCTTGTGTTTCAAATGTATGTGGTAATTTGCACTCTTTACTGGTACAATTCCACAGTGGTATACAGCCATATAGTCAACAACAAGTGGAGAAGGCAGAATAATCGACAGAAGAAATCACCAGAATGGACAGGCTGATGAAAGGAGGAAAGCGAAAGAGAGAGGAGGACATCTGGAGCCATTTGCCTTGGAGTAAGCTGTCGAGCCACTGGTGTTGCCCCCAGGCCAAGCCACAGCAATGGATAGGTGAGAAACTTGACAATCTTACACAAAATGCTTTTTTAAACAAATATTGAAGCTTTTATTTTTCTTGATACTTATGACGTTAGTTTGGTAGTTCAGTTAGCATGAAATAATTATGGGTTAAGTAGGTCACTTGCTAAAAGATAATTAAAAAATGATTTTGTTGCTCAAAATTAAAATGTTTTATTAGTATGCATTCTTTACAAAGGTCAACGGGCTAACATGTACATGACTTAATTCGGTCTCTTTGGGCTCATTTAAAATAGAATGCTGGTTTATAAAATGTAATTGATTACTTATCCCTTGAACATTCCAGTTTGCAGGTGAGCATGGATTGGATAGCGCTGAGTGTGACCAAAACAAATGGTTTTAATTAGTATTTTATCTAGAGCGTGACAGCTTGTACCGTGACATTTTCAAGGTGATAGGTATGTCCAAGACATTGACTGTGGGAACAAAATTATTAATCTGAATGATGAAACTGTGTGTCTTGAATATAGTTTAGGTAACAAGACTAAGTATACTCTATTTTTTATTTTCATGTTATGTATTATATTATCAGCTCATCAAGCAGCCTCTTGTGTATGCAGTAGACGCCTGGATTTGCGGAGCTAGCTAGCAGATAGAAGACGACGACAGACGGGATCCGCCCAAGCTGGAGAAGGATGACAGAGCAAGACGGTGTGGCAAGATTGGTAGAGCAGGTGCCTTCCAATGTGAGGTCCCAAATTCGAGCCCAAGGTATGTCACCCGGAAGGATGGAAAGGAGTTACGTAGCCATGTCTGCACCTTGGAGGTTGCCTAGCTGGAATCCCTCCCAGGAAGTGGACAATGTGCACTTTTTGAGCTGACTGGGGTGATGGCAACGGAGCGCCGTGTGGGGGGGGGGGGGGGGGGGGTAGCTTGGAAGTCGTAGACAATTTTCAATGCGGAGATCAACCATTTTCGAAGCTGAGACTACGCTTGTTTGCAGTTTTCGAGGCCAAGACCACTCGAACCGCTTAAATTTTGTCTCGAGACCATTTAAAATTGAAAAAAAAAAACAGTCATTTTCAGGTCAAAGGGGGGGGGGGGGGGGTTAAAGCCCCTAAACCCCCCCCCCCCCCTCTGGGTACGCCTTGGCGTGCGCTACATTTAAGTAGTCCACACTTATTATTAATTGGGGGAAAAGGAGGTAAAGGACTGGATAGTCACTAGAGAATGTATTCATTTCACTACAAAATAATAACATTCTATTTGATGGAATAATCGAAAGTCATGTGGTTGTGTACTCTTTTTGGATTAAAAAATTTTGAAGAATAAAAATACATGCACTTTGTTGGCCTTTTTTATTCTCAGTCAAGTAAAGCATTACCCTTTGTTTCAATACAGGCCTTTACGATTTAATATAGTAAAACCTTAGTACTGTATAATGACCATTGCAGAGTACAAGAAAAGTTACCACTGTAATTAGTTTGCTGGTATAGAAAAGTGGCTTCTGAGAAAAGTTTGAGCTGGATGTTTGTGTGTGTCTGTGTGTGTGGTTTATGTATGTATATATGTTATAGTCTGTATGTATGCATGTATGTATGAAATTATGAATCAGTGTGTAACACTGTATGATTATCTGTTTTATGAGGATGAGTTTTATCTGTATTTATGTGCTTGAATGAGTGTGTATGTTGGTATGTTTGCCCATGTTTTGTGCCTTGTGAATAATTAATCGTAAGTTACGCCAAAGAAAAATCACCTGTTAAAGTTACGATCAATTTAAAACTTACGACCAATAGTTACAGTTAATATCGATCGTAACTTCTTTCTGCAACAGGATTGATCGTAAATCTTGGATTGGTCGTAAGTAAGGCATTTACGATCAATTTTCGGACTTACGATCGATCGTAACTCTTTCTGCAACGGGGCCCTGGAGACGTTCTTTAGCTCTAACATGTTTTATTGATTCATATTCTAGAAGGTTTAATAGTCGGGGCTGTTAGGGACATATAGGGGGTGTTTGGTGCAGATTCTTCTAAAAGCACCACATTTGGCCCAGAGGTAGTCCATACCATACTATTACGATTTCTGCCGGGCGCCAAGGAGGGCGCCCTCTGGGGCCGCCATTTTGGGCAAATCCAAAATGGCCGCCATATCGGTATAAAATTACTCGTAGCTTCAAAACAAAGAGAGCTAGCAAATTAAAAGTTTATATAAATATGGGGGTTTCAGGGTCGGAGAACGTGATTATGATGTTCTTTCATCGATTTGAGGTCTCCTTGGGGCTGTCATATTGGTCAAATCCAAAATGGCCGCCGTCTTAGTTAAAATTCAAGTTTATTTTTAACGGATAAGGGCTACCATTAAATAGTTTTATATGAATATAGGGTTTTCAGGGTCAAGGAATCTGATAATGATGCCCTTTTATAGATCTGAGGTCTCCTTGTGGCTGTCATGCTAGTCATAATGGTAAAATCCAAAATGGCCGCCGTCTGAGTTAAAGGTCAAGTGTAGTTTCAAACGGAAAAGGCATAGCATAAATGAGTATGCATAAAATATGGGGTTTAGGGGGTCAGAGAATCTGATTATGATGGCCTTTCATCGTCTACCTGGGACTGTCATGCTAGTCATATTGGTCAAATTCAAAATGGCCGCCATCAAAGTGAAAGGTTTAGAGTAGTGAGGTATACAGGGCTAGCATAATACATGTACAAGGGTATATAAATATGGGATTTTCGGTTTGAGGGATTCTGATTATGGTGGTTTTCATTAATTTGACGTCTCCTGCTGTCGTCATGCTTGCCATATTGCTAAAAATCAAAAATGGCCGCCGTAAACGTTACATGTCAAATGCAGCGCCAAACGGGTCATTTAACTTGACCCTTCAGACTCGCGCACTCCCAAGCTACCATACACAAAGGCCTATATCATCCAGCCCCCGGTCAAACGCAGTCAATTGGATGTCTTTGCCAAAAATGAGATCAGACCCCTCCTCGATGTGCGATGCACGAAGGAAAAGGATAGAGCATTGATGGCACACGTTTCCGGGGTGCATAAGAAAGAAAAACTGGCGTCTAACATCTCTCCCCAGACAAAGCTGCAACTACATCATGAATAAAGTAATAGATGGATCTGACAAGACAGGGTAATGAGTTTCTCAACCCAGGCCAAATATTGCAGATCAGGCTTTTATGATATCAGCAAACTACTCCAGTGGCAATTTTCCTCAACTGTGGGTGAAGACAAGTCGGTGACTGAGATGAGCGCGTTGCATATTGAAGACAATGTTAAGATGCATGTGATGATAGGAAAGCTTCTTCGCGACTCGGGATGTGCCATTGTCCTTTCCCAGGCCAAATCCTGCAGATCAGTCTTTCATGATATCATCAAACTACTCCAGGGGCAATTACCCTCAACTGTGGGTGAAGACAAGTCGGTGACTGAGATGAGCGTGCTGTATATTTCAGACAATGATTATGATGATAGGAAAGCTTCTTCGAGACTCAGGATGGGCCATTGTTCTTTCCCAGGCAGAGGTACTGATGTCAGGTCGCGCTTATTCTGCACTCATAATAGGCATCACATCAAGCACACGAGCATGCGTATCAAGTTACCTTAGTATTCCCCTACATTCTCGAGCAAGCTGTCTATTCGGAGTAATGCCATAATGTGATGGGTCCACCCAAGTCATTTGATATGTTGAATCACCGTCTTGAGATCTACCACAGATCAAGGTCTGTTCAACTGTATTGAACTAGAGTTTCTGAGGACTTGCTTCGTGCGATATCCGGGAAGGAGACTTTCCGCTGTATATGTCCAATTTTGTGTCCATGGTCCATTTTTTCGCCGTTATGCGGATGGTTTCACGCCCCTTGATGACCATACAAAGTAAGCTTATTGGCTGCCAGTCAATGTGCGTGGCATGGTTGCACTAGCCAGAAAACACCATGCAATGCATGCCGAAATCACGAAGGGCAATTTGTTGTGCAAGAAATTGTCCAGGCACACTGCTCGCTGGAACCTTGCATGAATAGTTGAGGTATTTGAAGGTTCATACGACCCACCCTCATCATCAACTGTTCATCATCCTGAAGAAGGACACTGTTTTCAAGTCAAGTCTCAAAGGATGTTTCCTTTTCGTAAATTTGGTTGAACAGTTGGGCAGCCCTTTATTTGCAAGATGTCCAGACATTATAGCGCTAGATACAGAACAGGAAGTCGCCACCTCTCTGTAAATCTATAACATTGGCCAAGACCTTTGTACTACAATGAACGGTTGGTAATTGCATCAACACCAATAAGTAATACTATCCCGGGAAAAAAATGTGTTATCCTTCCCAACCAACCTGACAAGTAAAAGAGCAGGAGAGACAGTGGTACACAGAATGAAAAGTGACTTTAGTGACCCAACACTGTTCCTGGCAGTAAAGTCACGTCATAATCATGACGATGCTTACATTCAAAGTTCTTCCGGTTTCAAAATTAAAACAAAAAACACCAAGCGGATCGAGGGTCGCTGAGATTTGGTACAAAGCCGGACATTCCCAAAGCCTCATCGTACCCAATTGGAGTGCATAGGCTGCCACACGTACCACGGTTGTGGTGTTGAATATGGCAGCTGTGATCAATATGCAACGTCCCACGACAATAAAGACATTCATGAGTATGCACAGCTCCAAATAGTTGTACCCTATCTGGAGACACACATACACATTGATCTATTACGCACTGATCATGTATTGGATAATTACCCAGAGAAAATACCCTTAAAGCTCTTACACATCAATGGAAATGGTCCGAGGTAATCCAAAGCTTGAGTGGAACAGTGATTTTCTACAAAATCAGAATAGCACCAAAGAATTGTTTTCATTTATCGGTGTACAGATCGTGAAGATTGACATTGGTGGAATGCTTCTTCTAAGTACATGTACCCACTTTGATATCGTGCTACCATACATGAATCGTGACTTTGAATACTTTCAGCCATGCAACTATCCCGAAGCCGACAGTAAGATTCTCCTTCAGTTGGCTCATGCCTTGAAGCTAGCCTAAATATACGAACCATGGATATCAATGTTTTTGTTTGGCAGTCCTATTTTCGAGACCCTCGGTCTATCGGAGCTCTTGGTGGGCCTGGGTAGCGGAAAACATTATTGTGACAGTGCAGTCCATTACCTATGTCATCTTCTCTACATTGGCCAATCAAAATCCTTTGCACTGCCCCGCTTCCACAGCCTAACCGGATTTGGTGCAACATCACAATGTCTTGGATGTGGCAAGGAGGCTATCTGGGCAGCATGGATCTGCAAACCAGAGTTAGATTATGTCCTCCATGTGAGATCCTGACCGTTCCACTGTCGAGTCTGTACATATGCAGCAGATTGAACGCCTATAGTTGTTCTCATTTACAGCTAGGGGTGTTGTGCAGAATTGCAGATGAAGTAAAGAGACCTGCACAACTTCTCCAAATGTTGTAATTGTCCAATTATTGTAACTACCACTGCAACAGCTAAAATGTTTAATGCTGATTGGTTGCTGCCATAGTAGCTACAATAATTGGACACTTACAACAACTGGAAAAGTTTTTATGAAACAGGAGGCCCTGACATCGCATATTCTCCACTGGAAGCAGAATGTGGTGATCCTCCCAACTACACATTAGCATGTGATACGAGCGCTTGCTTGCAACAAATCTTCACAAAATAGACGAGAATGTTAGTATACACGCCATAGCGGTTGCCCGGATAGCAGCTATATTGGATTTCATCAGTATGACAGCCCACAGTAGATCTCAAACTGATGAAAAATTATCATAATCAGATTTCCTGACCCTAAAACTCCAACATTTATATGTTAGCCCAGTACCTTTTGACACTAAGCTTGACCTTTAAACTAAATGGCGGCCATTTTGGATTTTACAAATATGACAAGGAGACCGAAAATCGATGAAAGACTATCATAATCAGATTCCCTGACCCTGAAAACCCCATATTCATATAGTAAACTGTTTAATGGTAGCCCTTATCCGTTGAAAATAAACTTGAATTTTAACTAAGATGGCGGCCATTTTGGATTTTACCGATATGACTAGCATGACAGTCCAGACCTCAAATCGAGGAAAGACCATCATAATCAGATTCTCTGACCCCCTAAACCGCATATTTATGCATACTCATATATGCTACGCCTTTTCCGTTTGAAACTACACTTGACGTTTAACTCAGACGGCGGCCATTTTGGATTTTACCATTATGACTAGCATGGCAGCCCCAATGAAACCTCATTATCAGATTCCTTGACCCTGAAAACCCCATATTCATATAAACTATTTAATGGTAGCCCTTATCCGTTGAAAATAAACTTGAATTTTAACTAAGATGGCGGCCATTTTGGATTTGACCGATATGACGGCCCCAAGGAGACCTCAAATCGATGAAAGGACATCATAATCACGTTCCCCTACCCTGAAAACCCCATATTAATATAAACTTTTATTATGCTAGCTCTCTTTGTTTTGAAGTTACAGTGATTTTGAACCCATATGGCGGCCATTTTGGATTTGCCCAAAATGGCGGCCCCAGAGGGCGCCCTTCTTGGCGCCCGGCAGAAATCGTAATAGTATGGTATGGACTACCTCTGGGCCAAATTTGGTGCTTTTAGAAGAATCTGCACCAAAATATCCCTAACAGCCCCGACTATAAGAAGAAATTTTAGCTTTGTTCCCACCTTTTAAAGTTAGTTAGCTAATTTGCATATTTGTGTATACAGGTCAGGGGTCATTTTCAATATCGGAATAGTAAAATATTGATAAAACAAGTATTCTAGGGTATTTTGGGCAAGGATTCCATTTCTGGTGCTCGTTTGTAAGTGCCATGTGGGAAACATCCCCAAATCCAAGATGGCTGCCTCTAATTTGCATATTTATGAATATTATTGATTTTCAGTGGCTACAGCCCCTTATAAGCAATGATTCCAGATTATTATTTGTTAGTTATGTTCTAAGTATGTATTGAAGATATCAAAGATTAGTTGCCATAAAGGCAACCTCTAGCAATGCATATTATTTGCATAATTAGGTATTTTATATCATTTGTATATTTCCCCAAATTGAGTATATAGGGAACCCGGACAGTAAAAATGACAAGTAATATCACTTTTCCAAGGTTTTAGGGGGCAACAGATCCATTTTTGATAATCACTTCCCTGTTTAACCATGGCAACCATCTCAAATCCAAGATGGCTGCTCCCCAAATTACACATGCTATGATACATGACTGTATTATTTCGGTTATATTAGATCGATATTATAATATTTGGACTTTTAATTATTGGAATAAGTAACTAGAATACTTGAATCATGATGTAGTTGTTTGCTTACAGTAAACAAATCATACTTTTATAAAATAAATGCAATTAAAGTGGCAAATAGCATTTTTCCTTCAAAATTACAAAGGCGGCCATCTTGGATTTATGTGGGTTGCCAAGGTGATACGTCCAACTAAGTACCATGGATGGATTTGTTGCCCCCTTAAACCTTGGAAAAGTGGTATTCCTTGTCATTTTTACTTCCTGGGTTCCCAATATACTCGATATGGAGGAATATGCAAATTAGGTAAAATACCTAATTATGCTAATTGTATGCATTGCTAGAGGTTGCCGATGTGGCAACCAAGCTAAATTATATTTAACTTGCATTTAGAGCATAATTGAGGAAAATCGTCTGTAATTATGATTTATAAGAGGCTGTATAGCCACTGAAAATCATTAATATTCATAAATATGCAAATTAGGGGCAGCCATCTTGGATCTAAGGGTGTTGCCAATATGGCACTTCCAAACGAGCACCAGAAATGTAATCCTTGCCCCAAAATACCCTAGAATACTTGTTTGTTATCCATGTTATACAATACCTAGCAACAAAATGACCCCTGACACTATTTCACAAATATGCAAATTAGCTAATTTAGTTTATAATGCTTTAAAAATAGTTGCCAAATGTTGCCATGGTAGCAACAAAGCTAAAATATATTCTTAACCCTTGTAGAATATGAATCAATAACAAATGTTGGACTGAAGAACGATAAGTAAACTTTAGACACATGTGAACAGTGAGGGGGGGTGGGGGGGGGGGGGGATCCCAATCCTTTTCATTTACCCCATACAATTACCCCATAAAATAATCATATATATTATAATAATGGACAATATGATTTTCAGGTCACTTTTAACCAATTAACATATTAAGGAAAAAATCAAGTCATGTTAGATACCCATACAATGGTGTAATAACGCACTTTGCACCCCCTTTCTTTCAAGACCCTGTCCCGCCCCTTATGGTCATAATTAGCAAACTTCCACGGGGGAAATTAAACGTTATGATAATATGATCTATCTGTGACAAATTCACACTTCTTTCATTTTGTGCACAATTGTTATGATTCCAGGCCCTTAGCAGCCTAACTAATTGGGGATTATATCCAAAACCCTCTTGCAACTTAACAAATACAGTCTAGCACGCTGGACTAAGCCAAGTTATTCCATCATGTTAGTCCAGCAATACGGACTACTTTAAAACTAGTCCAGATGGACACCATCTGGACTAGTTTTAAGTTAGTCCGGCTTACCAATTTAGGTTTTCAGTGTAGATGACTGAAGAACCAATGCTTATGTGACGAAGGCGTACTCAGTCGTAGCCCCCAAATAAAATTCAGATGGCTATAAACATACAACAAACATAACAAAACACACAAAGCAACACATCAGAACAAGGAAACGAAAACAAAATATTATTTAATAAGTAGAATGAACAGTGAAGATCGGGTGGGGGAAGAGATGTGAGGGGATCTTGAGAGGCGGAAGAAATGAAGGAACACGCGAAGTAGATTAAAGAAGACTTAAGTACGAAGAGGCTTTAACACGGACTACTCCCTGCCTGGTTGCCTGGCTGTTTCTTCATGTTAGTATGTTCGCTGGGTGGGAATAGACACATGTAATCAGGACCGGCAATGATGGGTTTAGAGAGAAGGTGACGGGATGACACGAGAAGAAGAGGATCGGCACTATTTTCACTTTCAAGTATTAGTTCACCCAGTGATGTTTAAAAAGAACAATGACAAACAGAGGGGATCCTTATCAAAATAATGAACCCCCCGTAGTCGTATGAAATGTTCGAATCGGAGACCAGGAGCTCTTAACAAATTACGATGCCGAGACCGAGTATTTTCAACATGTTCGAGGCTGAGACCATGATTTTCACACTTTTTGAGGCCGCGACCATCGGTGATGATCGATGCTCAAGACCATTAATGTGGTCTCGAGACCAGCTCCAGTTAAAAGGCGGGGGGGGGGGGGGGGGGAGTTCTAACCCCCTAAAACAGTATTTTTTTGGTCAAAGGGGGGGGGGGGGGGGGAGAGGGTTGAACCGCACACCCCCCCCCCCCCCCCCCCCCCGAATCGCCAACCCCTCCCCCATTGGTACGCGTATGATTCCAGGTTGCCCGCAAAACAAGAGATGCTAGATTCCCTGCCCCCTCCCCAAACCCAATCTCCTTCTTGACACTGTCTTTCTGCTCATCAGTGCAGCAAATGTGGTGCTAAATATGCGTTCCCATCTTTTGTATTGTTAACATAAATAACGTATTTAAATATCTCTGTTTCTCCGTAGATGCTACGTGCTAGTCTCGGGACGAAGCAGTGTAATTCAGGTAGGCATAATGTATTTACATGATTGTATATTATAGCAATCATAGCACCACCATTAGCTTCAGTTTAACCCGAAGTATTATGTGGGGGGGGGGGGGGGGCGATTGGGGAAAATAAAGTAAGAGCAAGCTATACCACGAAGTATTAATCTACAGCTCAAAGTACCCTTACATGTGTAACAAAAAACATGCAAAGGTAACGAAATGAAATGGAAATTCAGAAGTACAAAATCGAATAAGCAAAGCACATGTATTTTATTTGCTGGTCCCGTTTATCCATTTACAATCATTTTTAAACATGCATTAGTTATTGTATCGCTTCCTTTAAATAATAAAAAACAAACATCACAATATACTCAGACAGTCAGAATTTTAATGTAAATTTATGAAAATAAAAATTCATAGGAAAAATAAGCTTTGGATAATAATCACATGATCTTCAACTATAATCCTCACCTATACTGTATTATTAAAACAATAACAGTTTGACGTGACACATATTCAATGACGTTTCTGATATCATGTTATTCCTTGTTTATTATGTTGTTTTTTCATAGATGGGACCGCTGTTCAGGATGCTATGTGGACCCAACGCTACACATTTGCATTCATAAAACTAGGTACCCGCTACTCGCGGAATATTACAATAACACCAAGAATTGTGAATCGTACATGTATTAACATACCCTGCATGAACTACTGTTCGTGTAGCACGCCTGTAAATGGTGATTTCATCTTGGGCATTTCACCTGAAGGGTGTGAACAAGGAACATCTGCGATTGAAATATTATCTGACCAAGATATCATAGTCCATGGACTTGTTCTTTGGACCAAAGAGGACAGTCAACCAAAGTTGACTGGTGGGTTCCTCGTGTTACCTCATGAATACCTTGGGACCGAATACCTCATCGACTGCTTCACGCCCAATGGAAGTACCAAGCCGCAATTCACGATAACAGCGATTAAGAATAATACACAGATATGGATTAGCTGTGAGCAGCATGCTTCATGCAACCGAAGCCAACTGTTACAGCCGCCATCAATTCTCCTTTTACATTCCGGACAGTTTTATAGAGAAGTACGGAGTAAACTAATCACAGGAGCTTATATCCGATCAGATAAACCAGTAGCCGTTATTGTTGGGTCTACGAATGTATATATTCCTAAGGAGAAAACACATCTTTACCAAGGCGTTATCATCGAACAGCTGCTACCGATGTCAGCATGGGGGTCACATCACCTGGTGCCACCGTTGCAAAACTCTACAAACGGCTGGAATATACGTCTAACTTCCAATAACACTGTCAACGTTCGTGTCCAGGTTCCTGGAGATTCGGATCCAGATAACATTACCGTGGAGGCAAAGGGTTACCATGACATCAATGTCACTGAAGGATGGCTGAATCAAAGCTACACCATAGTCTCTGATCAACCAATACAAGTGATGCAGTACATG
The DNA here is from genome assembly GCA_037951105.1 of Echinarachnius parma. Taxonomy (NCBI): domain Eukaryota; kingdom Metazoa; phylum Echinodermata; class Echinoidea; order Clypeasteroida; family Echinarachniidae; genus Echinarachnius; species Echinarachnius parma. The sequence continues at coordinate 18,880 of JBAMJV010012036.1, forward strand.
CGAAGTTCAACTAACAAGGAGCCGGGGGATGCGAGCATGATGATTGTCCCACCCATCAGTGATTACCATGGCAACACGACCCTCCAGGTCCGCCAGTGGCACGGCGAGGAACACTTTGTTGACATCCTTGTGTCTGAGGGCGGTAAAGATGGCATAAGCATTGCAGGACAAAACGTTTCAGATTGGTTGTGCCTCACATTGTCAGGTGATGCCCAGCGGTACTGTTACACAATGCCGGCCTTAAACAACGGGTCGTTCCAATTCACGCAGTCTAACCCGTCGGTTCCCTTCTTACTGAGATACTACGGCCACGGTGATATCACTGGGGCAGCAATGCTGGCAGATATAGCAATTTCCCATGGTAAGTACAACCCCTACATTGCAGGACAAAACGTTTCAGAATGGTGGTGTCTCACATTGTCAGGTGATGCCCAGCGGTACTGTTACACAATGCCGGCCTTAAACAACGGGTCGTTCCTATAGCTACAGGTGAGGCGAACAAAGGAACTTTCGACAAAGGTTTCTACAGAAGCATCTTGACTGTATTGCTGATATGTTTCAATCGCTTCGTCGTTCCGTAAACTCCGTGAAAACTGAAACAGTAACACATATGGAGGCATCATAAGTACATGTATGAAATAGCAACATTTCTTGAACTACTATAAGATATTGATCATAAACGTAAACAACAATTATCCTAGATCATTGAGTTAGAGATCAATTATTTTTATAATAAACATCTTGATTCAGAAATGTCTAACGATTTGACATAAATGTACAGGGTCATTTGCTATTATAATGTTTACTATGGAATGCCTTCATAATCAAATATGATTGAATCAAAGCTTGGCCTGCATTTTATGGAATGACCTTGTCCTTAACTTTGACATTCAAACTCAACATGAGAATTAATCTTTTCTAACTAGTTTAACTAGTTATTTCAAATTACTATCATAAATGCATCTCTTGTACAACACAACATCATAATATATTATCATCCTCAAGTGTCATAGCATATAAAAGAGGTTATAAATCTTGCCTGAAGTTCTATCCACTCATGGGCCATTCTTGGTCACGTGTGTGACCCAAAACATGACAAATTTTGAAATGGGATGCTTATATTTCAGTAAGTATGAGACTATAATGATTTTTACTTCATATAGGACTTGAATATGTTGTAGTCTTTCAAACTTAACACAAAAAATTGTATAAGGATTACGTAACTCAATGTCAGAGGTCAAATTGCATGGGTCACGTGTGTGACTTCGCACGGAGCGCTTTTTTTCATAACTAAATTTCATTTGGAAAATTCTTTAAAATATTAATAGCTATAATGTTCATCTTATTACCAGAGAAGTACTACACATTTGTAAGTACAACAATAGCAATGAATGAGAATTATATCAAACCGTTGTTTTTTATAGTACTTAATTATGTGGCAACGTCTGGTCACGTGTGTGACATTTTGGGGTGGTCACGTGTGTGACATGTACAATATGAATGGAAAAATGGGAATTTTATAATATCGGGTTTAGAAAAAGAATGAAAGGTTGAATTTTTACAAAGCTGGTATCAACCTGTACAGGAAAGTGAGAAGAATGAGCTTGCTAATTATCCTTTTGATATCTTGATTATTTTCTGAATTATGATTATTAGAAAAATATTGAAATATGTAAATTTATGCAAATGAGTAAAAAAGTTTCATTTTAAACTTCAAATCATGTATTTCATGAAACTTTACACATGGATCATTCCAAAAATGGAACAAAACTACAGAAAAATAAAACTTCAATTTTTCCGAAAAAGTTTCACTTTTCAAAGAATGGCCCTCGTAATGTAATATCATGTACTATGTAATGTACATGTACTGTACTATATAACATGCATAACATAATCCACACTGGATGATAACTCAAATCAAGCAACTAATTTACACCTTTAGCAAACACTGATTTATAAATGAGTAAGTTAATATGATAAACTAACCTCTTTGCCTTTTTAGGAGCACTAGAAAGAGTAGCTGGCTGGCAGGATGCTCTGAACTTAAGCCGAGTTAGGAGCTCAACAAAATTGCATCTTATCTGTAAGGGACTCCATGATGCTCTAAAATTCAAACACCAGCTGGCGCTATGTCAGTAATTTACAAAACTATAGAGTTCCAAACACAAGATGGCGCTATGCCAGTATAATCAATGAGAGGCTGGCTCACCTTGAATAACAGTAATATGGACCTACATAGAATCAATAAATCATTAATTATGTAATATATACATACAAATTACACTGAGTCAAACAATGAAATCAGCAAAATACTCTGGAAATTAGCAGTGAAATATATCATCAAGAAAAAAGGACATTTTTTCAAAGACCTTCCATTACATGGCTCCTTTAAATTTATCAAATTTACCAAACTTTGTAACTTGAAAAATGAGCTGTATAAGTACTGCAAACTTCAACTTGACTATATAGTGTCTTAATAGCATCACTCTGTTGACACGAAAACTGTACAAGTTGAACGAAAGCATTACTTATAACGGACAACAATCTACCGCATAGAATGCAAGCATAAATCAAATTATCTAAACCTCGACTAACACTTCATCGATAATTTAAATACCCTTCTCACTTATCAAAATGCAAACTGCAAGGCATTAGAATGGATATAGGCCTACATGTTTATGCAAATTATCAATTTGTCAAATTTAGACGACCTTTGCCACATTTCCAATGATGCAATAAACCGCAGAGTATAATATCCATTCTCACTTATACAGTGCATGTCATTTTTCGAATTTGAAAGTATCTGACTAAAATTATTTTCTTCCACTTTCAGAAGAATAACAAACATTCCACACACAATTCTGTAAGTGGGAATCAACTAATTAATCAAGTTTAGTTGAGCTATTCTTGCATCAAGTTTCTAGAATCTAACTTACAAATTCAAATAACATGCAAAGTATTTGATTCAAATACAATGCGAATTTATTGACCAAACTAGGTACAATTTCTAATTACTATCCAACCTTGGAGTGGTTAGACATTAATACCTTTCTTCTTTTAAAAAGAATCCCTTCAATAATTCGCTTTCTTCGATAATAGCCAAAATAATTACCGAAACACATGTATTCCTAAATCTTTAAATTTATTAGTCTTGTTTGAGACTTTAATAAAAAGGAACTTGTGTGTAGTCTTAAAATCCAGACTCTAAATGACCTTTTAAGATTAGATAATAATCTTCACCTGCAGAGCCTATGAAATGAGGCGCACAAGGCTGAAAGTAAGTGTTCTCATTCAGACCCTATTATAAAGATAGACGAATACGTAGTCTCAAATTCAGTCCAGTCAGGTATCTAGTCTACAGTTCAGACCTGAAATTTCGTAATCGACGTGTTCATGGTTCCTTGGCTGGGAATTCTTCTTGGTCTTTCGTGATAAGTAACAAACTACTTCGTGAATGGGCGATCTAAGTAACTTAATAAAATAGTTCGCTTTCCTTGGTTAAATTTCGATCACCCACTGCTACTTCGACCTTACAAACACGACTATCCTCCATCATCAGCGTTCAAGTCACGATGTACAAAGTCCTTCACGTCATCTCCATATTCCTGCCCATGATCAGTTGCCATCTGTTTGAGGCAGAAATTGGAGCACCCTGGCGGTGATGAAGCTCTGAAGACCTTCACTCTCGTACGCGGTTGATTCAGCGCTTCACCCCTGCTCTGTGCACTGCAGTCAAACACTACACGAATCTTGTTAGGCTGCTGAACTCTATGATGAGGGATACTCCGACCAGTGTCAATTTCCTTGGGTGATTTCGGAACGTATCCAGCATAGCCCTTCTCTATCGACGTCTGAGTCTTCCGAGTATACAGCCTGTGATACTCAGAGTCCTTCTTGAATTTCCTCTTCAAGCTGCTCTTCTCTGCCATGTGCCTGTTGTTGGGCAGCTTGGGATCTGTTTCCTTGAAGGGGAGGGGTGCTTCATAGCATCCATCATCTGGTCTCGTGCCTACGACGCTCCATCCAAGGTCAGTCTGCATTGCGAAAGGTCCCCCGTCAACTGGGGGAAGAATGACGGCTCGAGGAGCGAGGGCGCACGGACAATCGTAGCCTATAAGCAACGCTATCTCGCAGTCCAAGATTGGTGACAGATGACAAGCTACTTCTTCCAGGTACGGCAAGTCCTTGGCGACTTGAGGCGTTGGGATACGACTTCTGTTAGCAGGCATAAAGTCACGGGTGTACGTTGGGGGTAAGGCAATATCTTTGTCACCATTCAACGCTCTTACTTTGAAACCACTTATCTTCTCGCTGGCGACTTTCTCTTCAGCTGTTGTCATGGTCGACAGAAGTAGATTGACCTCCATACCTACGATACCCATTTCTTCCTTCGTCTTGCGTAGAATGAAAGTCGTATCAGATTGGGTATCAAGCATGGCGTATACCGACTGCTCCCTTGAGGATGAGGCATGAGATAGCCATACTGGAACAATGGTAGAGGTTTTGGATATATGGGAGTTGCCTCTATTGCTTGATGCATGTGATGAATGAGGTTCTCCCATCTCTTGCTCAGTGTCAACTTTTCTTGATGGCCGTTTGTCATTCCAATTATCGTTATGAAGAATAGTGGGGTGCCTCTTCTCGCATGTAGAACAAGTGCTCCTATTCCGACAGTCCTTAGATCTGTGGCCTGGCTTGAGGCATCCAAAGCACAGATTACCATTGCGGATGAAATCTACCCTCTCTTCCATTGACTGTGCTGCGAATGAAGAGCAGTCTGCAAGACGGTGCTGTTCTTTACAAAACTAGCAGACAAGCTTCCTTTCTCCTTCTTCCCCTTTCTGCATTCCAGTTGAAAACGACCTGGCGTTTGGCGCTGGCTTCTTCTCCTGCAAGGACGTTACTGACACGCAGGCTACCGCTGCTTCTCTTACGACGAAGTCCACAAAGACAGCAAATGGAGGGAAGGAGCCTGTGTCACGTTTCCATTGGACGACCGTCCTACCCCATCTATGGGTGAGCCAATCCGGCAGTTTCATCAAAAGCCTCCTATTCTCTCTCTCGTCATCCAGATGCTTCAGATGGTGTACAAATTGAGATGCCGCATTGCACTGACGAAGAAAGTCTCCATATCTGCGGAGGCCTTCTGGATCCTTCGCACCTATCTTAGGCCAGTCATCGAGCTTGTCCCTGAACGCGTTGGACAAAACGAACGTATCTCCATAACGCTTGTCCAGTTCCTGCCTTGCAAGTGTGTAGGCATGATCGTTGCTGAGGAGTGAATAGCCCTGTACCAGCTCCAAAGGCTGCCCCTTCAGATACTTCAATAAGTAGTAGAACTTGTCTTCCGGGGGGATTCCCTTCTTCTCTATGAGCATGTCGTATGCTCTCTTCCAAGCTGGATATTGAAGAGGGCTTCCATCGAAGACTGGTGGCTCGGGTGTGGGCAGTCTGCTTAGGCGCATCTGCTCTATCAGACAAGCCGTGAGGAGCTTATCTGAATCTTGACGAGGCTCTGGTGCAGGGTTCCACTGTTCGAAGGCTTGTTGCTGCCTCGACGGTCTGAGGTCTTCCTCTGGTGCTTGCTCATCAGCGTTTCTTTCCTCTTGTACCCCTGGCTCTTGTTGTACCTTGTCGCTCTGTTCGTCACTGGTACCCTTGGGCTGCAACTGCTGGTCAAGCCATTGCTGACATCGATGTTTTGAAGAAGAACTGGTTGACGAAGACAGCTTCACGCTTCCTTGTAGTTCTCTGACTTTCTTGAATGTCTCTTTCATTAGAAGCGCATGTTCTTCCTCGATCTCTTCGAGCTTCTCTTCGCCGTCTTCGTTGTTTTGTGCCACTGCTGCGAGATCTGACTGAGCTTTAATGGCGGTGTCCGTAGCGTCCTGGAGTGTGTCTCTCAAGGATTTGATCGGAGCAATCCCTGCATCCCTGGTCTAAAAATGATTGATTTTCAATGTTTATTCGGACACAGAGAATAATGTGGATTAAGAAACTTTTTGAGGGGGAATCAATGATGGGATGGAAAAGAGTTTTTAAATTCTTGACTCGACAAGTAGGAGGTCTGTTGGTGTTTTTTTGTAATAGTTCATTTGATTTATTGAACTTGTCACTTCCGGTTTTTTATAGGGAAATGTTAGAAGCTTGGATAGGTTCAAAAGATTTTTTGTTAAAAGAAACTGGAAGTAGAAATCAAATTGTTTTCAATAATAGATACATTCGAATTAATGGACAAATTTATTATAATGAAACATTATTTTTGAAAAATATTTATAAAATACATCATATAGTCGACAGTAAAGGAAGAATAAAATCTGTCCATGAATTTATTAGACTAGGATTAGATAGGTCAGAAATTGACATAGTAAAACAGATTTTTGAAAATATACCATTTATATGGAAACAATTGTTAAGTAGAAATTATAATGTGATGGAAGATACTGCATTGAATTTGGAGTTTCGATTGAATGAAAAAGATTATTCATTACGTGATATAACTTCAAAAGGTATATATGAACATTTGTTAAATTTAAGGGTAGAGAAGTCTTTTGCAGTTCGCAATATAGAACACTTATATAATGTTTTTGGAAAGGATAATGAAAATATTTTTGTACGTTCCCGAAAATCCACGCTTAATAGTACACTAAGGGAGTTTCAATTTAAATTACTCTATAACCTTATTTATACAAACAAACATATGTTTACTTTTCATATGGGGAATAGTAATTTATGCTCGTTTTATCATAAAATGCAGGAAACCTATGAACATTTGTTCTATTCTTGTGAAATGGTAAGAATGATTTGGGTAGATTGCGGTAATGAGTTTGATTTAAAAGAATTAACAAATATAGATTGGAAAGGGGTCCATGTGGGAATTAAGGTTAACAATGTAGGAAAAGACCAATTATTAAATCACGTTATACTATTGATAAAAAGTATGATATTTATTAATAGCAGAACGAAAGATTATCCTCCAACTATAAGAGATATTAAAGATACATTATTGAAAAATAAAGAGGAAGAAAGAAAGATAGCTGAACAGAGAGAGATTTTGCGAATCCATTACAGAAAATGGAACACACTCTCTGCCTAGGGTATGAGACAGAGACACCAAGTACTGTTTTTTTTTTCTTACTACCGCCTCCCCCCTCCCCCCTTTTTTTTTTTTTTTTTTTTTCTTCTTTTCTTTTTTCTGTTATCTCTCCATTGTTTTCCTTTTTTTATATAGGTTTTCTCTCAAACACTATAATGATTATCATTCTATTTATGTTGATAGGTTGCAAATTTATATGTAATGGTGTACACAATTGTTAGTTTGTTGGCTTTTGACATGTTTTTTAATTTTATCTTTTAACTGGATATGATGATTTTGATAAGAGCTTTGGTTGATCCACATTTGTACTTTTAAAAGTGTTCTCTGGAAAATAATGATTTGAGAGAGAATGAAACACTTTCAAATAAAAAAAAAACAGTGTTGTACTTATATTATAATATTCTCTCAAATTACATACATTAAGATCTTGCTTACATGAAATTAAACGAAAAGTGGTTGGAAAATGTTAAAAGAAAACATACAGAAAATATGAATTGTATAGAGTAAGAGCATGATTATCGTTTAGGTAACACTTAATTGTATGTGGATTGTAAACAATAATTGATGAGTATTCATATGAATTTGTTGAAAGAATTTGTTTTGTATTGCAAATGATTTACGTTGTAAATTTGTTTGTTTGGGAGAAAAATAAAATACTATTTCAAAACAAAAAAAATCTTCGTCGGTGAGGATGTTTCTTAACTTAATGGATGTCCTCCTCCAAGACGTGATGCTGGCTTTCCATTCCTTTAGCTTAACATCTAACTGCCATTGTGCTCCCTTTTCTGTGGGCTGCCGTACACGAGAACTTGATCTTGTGCCGTGCTCCGACGACGTTTCGCCTTGATCTGTAGCCATGTTGTAACTTGTAGTAGCGAGAGTTTCCACTCCCGTGGCAGAGTTTTCACTATAGCTACAGGTGAAGCGAACAAAGGAACTTTCGACAAAGGTTTCTACAGAAGCATCTTGACTTTATTGCTGATATGTTTCGATCGCTCCGTCGTTCCGTAAACTCCGTGAAGACTGAAACAGTAACACATATGGAGGCATCATAAGTACATGTATGAAATATCAACATTTCTTGAACTACTATAAGATATTGATCATAAACGTAAACAACAATTATCCTAGATCATTGAGTTAGAAATAAATTATTTTTATAATAAACATCTTGATTCAGAAATGTCTAACGATTTGACATAAATGTACAGGGTCATTTGCTATTATAATGTTTACTATGGAATGCCGTCATAATCAAATATGATTGAATCAAAGCTTGGCCTGCACTTTATGGCACGACCTTGTCCTTAACTTTGACATTCAAACTCAACATGAGAATTAATCTTTTCTAACTAGTTTAACTAGTTATTTCAAATTACTATCATAAATGCATCTCTTGTACAACAGAACATCATAATATATTATCATCCTCAAGTGTCATAGCATATAAAAGAGGTTATAAATCTTGCCTGAAGTTCTATCCACTCATGTAATGTAATATCATGTACTATGTAATGTACATGTACTGTACTATATAACATGCATAACATAATCCACACTGGATGATAACTCAAATCAAGCAACTAATTTACACCTTTAGCAAACACTGATTTATAAATGAGTAAGTTAATATGATAAACTAACCTCTTTGCCTCTTTAGGAGCACTAGAAAGAGTAGCTGGCTGGCAGGATGCTCTGAACTTAAGTTGATTTAGGAGCTCAACAAAATTGCATCTTATCTGTAAGGGACTCCATGATGCTCTAAAATTCAAACACCAGCTGGCGCTATGTCAGTAATTTACAAAACTATAGAGTTCCAAACACAAGATGGCGCTATGCCAGTATAATCAATGAGAGGCTGGCTCACCTTGAATAACAGTAATATGGACCTACATAGAATCAATAAATCATTAATTGTGTAATATATACATACAAATTACACTGAGTCAAACAATGAAATCAGCAAAATACTCTGGAAATTAGCAGTGAAATATATCATCAATTTTAAATAAGAAAAAAGGACATTTTTTCAAAGACCTTCCATTACAGTTCCAATTCACGCACAGTCGATTCCCTTCTTACTGAGATACTACGGCCATGTTGATATCACTGGGGCAGCAATGCTGGCAGATATAGCAATTTCCCATGGTAAGTACAACCCCTACCTAGACAACATGATACACACAAATTAAAATTCACATGTTATGACAAACGATTGCACGTTTCCGATTGAACTTTTAACGTTTAAAGGGAATAGAGGGCGGTACACATAATAATTTGTTTGTGAGATAATGAAAAGCCGAGTGTCAGATTTTAAAGAGCATTTGAGCAAAAAAGGTACACAAACGGCGGAAATATCCATAAACGTAACAATTTGCAATAAATGTGGGGCCCCACAATTATTCAATAATTTTGAACCAACCGTTACAATTTGTTTTAAAATGCTTCCTCTTTTCAAACATTTTGAAAATAAGTTTTTAAATAGTTGTTGATTATCTCTCAATCTTATCACTCTTTTTACAAACCATCACATGCACAATATTTTATTTAAAATGCTTGAAACAAATGAGATTTTAGAGAGTGCCCTATTGAGTTCGAACGGCTTATTTTGAATGATAACAGGCTTGTTACTTAGTAGTTTGTAAATTTGTATTCCTTTCGAGCATGGTGGAGATATACTTATTAGTTTTTAAGGTAATAGTGCAGGTTTTGGTTACTAAAATTAAGTTTTCCAAAACTGTACTCTCTTTTTTCAATAATAATACAATTTCCAAGTATAAAAGAAAAATCGTAATGAAATAGGTTTATATTTAGTTATACAATTCACGTTATTCCATCACGTTTCGAGTGTATGAAGGTCCGTGGCCCAATTGTGATTCCTACGTTTCCTACGTTCATGGCTTTATGTGCTTTTTGTTATCTATCCATCCCTTTGATTCACTTTGGTATTCGCAGTTAAATTGTTTGGAACTTGTACATTGTTATATTATTATATTAGAATATGTCTTTGAAATAAAAAAAATACACTGAACTGAACTGAACAACCAACACAAGCCGACCCAGAGGCCAGAACACATGGGGAGGCATGGAATGGAAACACAACCTCTGTACGTTGAGACACCAACAGGTAGAGGAACAAATCCCCTGTAACCAGGGTAGATTGGCGACACTACAACTTACATTTCTACACGAATTTAATCTTTGTCCAAGCTATTGTCATCTAGTTCATTTCCTCAACGAAACTACAGATTCATTTTCGACACCAACACAAAGGCCCTAATATGAATGATCGTGATCTCGCTCTAAGACCAATTGGAGGGATAGTTGACATTTGGTATAGAGAGTACATCTGTTTGTCAAACTTAATTTCAGTAACCTCAACCTGCACCATTACATTACAAACTAATATTTATAACTCCACCATGCTCGAAAGGAATGCGAAATTACAATGACTAAGTACAAATCATGTTTTTTATTTTTAAGGAGCCGTTCCAACTTAATCTAACAGGTCATTGTTATCAACCATTTAAGAGAGAAAATTGGGCATGTGATGTTTTATAAAACAATGATTAAAGGTACACTTAGGTATTATTTAATTCCCGAAGTTAAAAAAATGTAACATGTGTAAAGCTATTGGTTGGTTTATTCCATTTGAAAGTTCATTGAATGAAACATGTGCAATGAGAATCTTTCCCTTTCGAATGCTGTCATTGTTGTAAAATTTGATTTCACATATTTTATTCATAAGTCTACCCTGCCGGGGGAAATCTTTTACATGCTCGTACACTTCTTTCACTAACATTCAAAAGAGGTTTTGAAATAATAGTTGAAGATATCTTATATATTCTCTATTCTATCATAATTTTAACAAAACATCACATGCACAATTGTGTATGACAAACGGTTGTTACCATAGGCGTACCCGGGGGGTAGGGGGTTCAACCCCCCCCCCCCCCCTCTTGACCCAAAATTACTGGGTTTTTTTTTGTTGGGGGGGGGGGGTTCGAACCCCTCCCTTTTCAAATTTCAACTGGTCTCGATACCACATCCGAGCTGTCTCGGCAACAAAACAGTGCGAAGAACCCCGATCTTGGCCTCGAAACTGTCGAAAATGTTCGGTCTTGGGTTCGAACATTTTCTACCACTACCCCCCGCCCCCCCCCCCCCCCCCCCCCCATCCCCGGTTACAGGATTGTCAACCAATAGGTCATGGTCTCGGTCTCAAAATGTCGACATTTATAGGTCTCGGTGCTGGTGGTCAATCGTGGACGTCCTAGAAATTCCCGTAGCTTTAATTGACTCTCCTCTCGATGACGTCTGAGGATTTGACAGACCGTAAACTGCGATGTTCCAACAAAATAGTGGACATTGCTTGTTGACACCCCTTCCTGGTGGTGCACAAGCATCGTTTGGCGTGTAGCCAATGGCGTTGGACGGATAATGGCCTAGAGAGCCTGTGTGCCAATTATTTTGGTTGAACATTTTTTTTTTTTTAGCGTTCATTTCTTTTAGTTATGCATTATTTTAAATTAAATGGGTATCACTGGAACCGCTGTTGAATTCCCCTTTAAACGTATATGCTTCATTTGAAAGGTCAAAAGTGAAATGTCGTAAGATTTTATCCAAGAAAAAAAGTACATTAATGCATGTCCGCCTTAATCTTTTTCATTGCTCTGTATATTGATAATGAACATGATGAAGCTCTTGCTAACTTCGCTAGGTGTATATAATAATAACAATAATGAAACACTTTTATATAGCACATAAAACATAGGCACAATTGAATGTCCCTATGCGCTTTATTACTACCTTAGGTCATCAGGTACAGGTCAAACCCGAACAATTATCATGCGCACCATCTCACCTCCCTAGGCAGCATACTAGCCATTGGCAGCCATATGATAGCATGCTTTTGTATTCCCATCCTATGTGAAGCCCAGGAAACAACCACCATATGTTGCAGCCTCTACAGACAGTTCGACAGGAGCTAAGTAGTTACGTTCCTCATGTTCCTGAGATCAGCGAGGTGAAAGGGGCTACAATCTTTTTGCCAATACAAACTCACTACATAATTACTTCAACTGTTGTTATTCATCACCTATCTAGCTCTTTTCTAATTTGTATAAAGCCCAGTATCACAATCTCCCACCTATATTGTGTATTAATACCTTTGTTAGTTAAATTTCAATCCATTCGAATTATGATCGCATCATGTTTATTTTTCAGGTAAAGGCACCGAAACAGCCACGAGCCTATTTACACCCCGACCGGACCGGTTGCTGCGGTGAATTCACTTTACCAACATGGATGGAAGAAACTACGTTTGTATTTCAATACCAACTCACTCTGTATCCAACTTCATGTCCATCACCTATCTGGTATATTCCTCTTTTGTCTTTATTGACCTCAGCCGCTGGCACTCTTATGTTTCCAGTTTCAATGCAATTCGTTCCCATTCTTATCGCGTTATCTTCGATTTATTTCCCAGGTACAGTCAATGAAATTCAAACACCAGTGGGCATGGGAGACTCTACAACTCATTCACTGTCCGAGCAACGATATCACTTGGTAAGTTGGTGTCTCGTACATGTATAATCACTATATATATATATATATATATAAATATAAATAAATTTAACTTAAAAAGTCCTCGTCGATGAAATAAATATTTAACAAGTCAATAAAATGAACTCGGAAACACGCTAGAATTCCTTGGTTAAGTCTTTATTTAATTACTTTCGACCGGTTTCTTTCTCTTCAAAAAAGTAAATCTGTATCCAACTTCATGTCCATCACCTATCTGGTATATTCCTCTTTTGTCTTTATTGACCTCAGCCGCTGGCACTATATAAATATATATATATATATATAGTTGTCACTATTTTCTTTACTCGATGATTTCAGTGTGCCAATATGAGAAAGTTATTGAGCGAAGGGAATAATATGGATAGGGCTTTGCGAAGAAAAACAAAATGTCTGCGTGTGGACCAAACATCCTTTGAGTAAAACACAATAATAACAACGTGTTCTTATATTATTGTTTATTTTTTTTGTATATGTGTGTTTTTTATGTTTTTTTTCAGAAACGCTTACTCAATGCAAGCCGGGGTGGGTTCAAGAGTTTCAGAGATGCAGAGGTTGCCATGACAATTTTTCTGTCATCCCTCGGTGAGATGGAGCAGCTGGGGTCTGCTGACGATGTGGCGTTTGCGTTCGGGAGCTTCGCAGGAGTATTAACGCGAAAACCTCTCAACAACGCCACGATCGACCAGGCAAAGACTTTCCTCAATGTGAGTCGACGATAAACATCTGGGTTTTTTTTGCTGCAAACGAGATAAACAAAAAACACATTTAAAAACTTATTTAGCTCTATTCGTCTTTACCATATGTACCAGTTATTGTTGACTCAGCCCTGTTATGCCTTGTCTCCTTCTTTCACTATATGCCAGTTGACATCTACATTAGCGCTTTGTATAATTTTTTTTTGCAAAAAGCGCTATATAAATGAAGTTATTATTATTATTATTATTATTATTAGACAACTCACATATCGATATGTATTATATAAAATATGAGACGAATATATTTTCAAGCACATTGAGACTTATTTATCTCGATTGAAAAGTATATTCCCCCCCCCCCCCCCCCCCCCAACCTTTGATGGAAAAATAGGTGGTTTGGTTAAGCAACATTGAGGAAGGTAGATAAACTATGAATTATAATAATTTCAAAAACAAAATTATAATCTGTTTCCGTTTACCTGCTGAAAACAAACCCTAATAATGTGTTACGTAAACAATTAAACAAACAAAAACAAACCCTTCAAATTTGAATAGCTCAACGGGGCTAAATAGTTTTCTCCCTTACCATTTAATGGAAATATAAATGGTTTGGCCCCACACAATTTTAGAAAGACACATACACTTTTCCTTTTATGCCTTGAAGTTTTGTTTCTCCATCTGCCAGTTGACATCGAATGAAACTTCCCAAGCATTTTGTTTTATACGAAAGTACGAAACGATTACATTTTCAAACATACTAAAACTTAAAAAGCCTTATTTGGCTACTTGTATTTTCTCATGAACTATTATTTGTCGAAAGTATGGGTGGTTTTGCTTAGGCAATTTCTCGAAACATAGATACAATTGTGAAATGTAATAAACTTTTCTTACATTCCTTGATCATGTTTTCTCCATCTGCCAGCACACATCAGACGCAGTGAATGTGATGTTTAGCAGCTCGACCAACGAACTAATAGCCAAAACGTGCACCACGGGGGTAAGTATAGCGCGCAAACAGGGCCAATAAGCAACGATCCATGCTAATATAATATATCCATTTATAATGTAGGTTTTATCACTAGGATTTATTGATGCTGTTTACGTCAAATTTGGTTAAAAAAGGTTTGTTTACGTACATATGAGATTAAATTTAAATGTGGTAAAACGAAGAAATAGCAAAGAAACAAATATTGGAAAATGAAGTAGGGTGAATCAGTAAACGCCTATAAGGCTCAAAATGTTAATACACCCATTACAAATAAAGATATACTAAACAATAACCAAAACAAAACTATAAAAGGGATCGAGTTATATTGTTCATGTTCAGTGGAAATCTAGCGGGTCTTACATTCACCATCGTATTCGTATAATAAAGGCATTACACAACTATCGGTGTTCCATGTTTTGATTACGTTAATAAGATATGTGTGGTTATATTGTATAACTATCCAGTGGATAATACTTATTGTGTACATAGCCAGTGCAATGAGTACGCGAGTATTACTTTGCATTTTCGCTCATTACTTGGTCATATGATATGTAATCTATTTAGCATAGAATATGCACAAATCACGCAGTGAACACATCACACAACAGAAATACAAATGTGATAAACCATTTGCCAGTTTTTGCACCAGCAAATCTACAACATACATTTAATTATCTTTAGATGAAGCTCGATTCCACGGCTGAGGATGTACAGAGAGAATTGGAAGGACTGGTCAAACAGGCAGCAGGGATAATCGTAGAGGGCGGGCAAGCATCATTCAGCATTCAACGAACAAATGCGGGTATGAAACCATTTCACATTTTGCAGGTTTAACCAAATATAAGGATTCTTTATTGTTCTTGAATGAAAAAAAGTTGACCTTCGTCAGTTTATCACGCACGCTGCGTGTAAAAGGGATTTTATATTTATGAGGTGTGGGGAAAGAATGAGGAAATGTAAATGGGGTTAAATACTTTAGTTTAGTGACTTATAAGCATGCAAGTCCTATTCCGCACTCACACACGCGATGAAATTCAGTCCGGACTAACTATACGTCGCAATAAATAATAACGCGAGGAAAATGCGGGTTAGTGATTACATGCTGTCTTGGAAAGTGAAACACAAAATGTAATTGTTTTGTTTTTCACCATGTACCAGTTTAATATTACATTATTAAATCGTGTACAAGAAAGCTTGTACACGAGACCTGGCCTTTCAATATTCGTTGGAGAATAGTTACAATCAGCCTAAGCAAGCACAAAATTGATTGTCTACTGATGAAAGTTTGAAACAAATATGCATTTGTTTGCCAAGGAAAGCCGCGCTGCCTCTTACATGTACACTATTTGCTCCCAAGAAACATTGTGTCTGGTATTAAAGTTCATGTATTGCATAACTGTCATAGGATACATGCTACTAGCCATGTAACACTTTAAATGAAGAGATTGAAGAGATTGATAAGGAAACTATTACCATATTGCCACCACAAACTCTCTTTGGCTTAAGCATGCTGAGCAACGATGGTTATATAAGTATCCTTTTTTCGGCATTTATCATATTTAATAGGTTATAGACAACCAAATACTTGCCCATAGGACTTGTAAAATATAAAAAAACAGCACTACACTTTAAAGAGGGTGTCATGGTATTTTGATTTGTTTTTTTAGCAATGACAAGATATATTTTTGTATAACCATAAATAATTACATTTATTGACGAAACATACAATTTGCAAGACTTAATACTTCTGACGGAAGTGAATGCCATGCAGGAGTGGAAAGTTATCACAACCAGCTAGATCGTTTTTATTGTTCATTATTTACATCAATTTCCTCCAGCTATCGAACTTTCCGCAACCAACAGCATTCTCGGCGTGACCTCAGGGGTGACCCCAGGAAGTAGTTGCAGTAGCATACTTGGTTTGACGTCATCTGACGTTGACATCCCGTGTGAAGTCATCCACGAGTTGGGAACACAAGCTGCATACCGCATGTACCTGCCGCACGCCGCTGAGGCTATTGCTAGGTCCAACTGCAGCTACAACGAAACAATGTATGATACATAGCTATGAGCTTACATTACGTTTCCGTACAAAGCTGTAGATGGATTTTAAGGGGTGGGGGGAGGGGGGGGGGGGGGAGGGGGAGGGGGGGTCAATGGGTGTATAGACACCCCGAGTCTGGGAGAAACGTAGCTTAATACAGGGTGGCCCCTGAAAACCGGAAGGGGCACTTATGTCCATCAGTTGGGTATCTTTTCCAATGAAAAATTATACCAAGAGCAGTGTAGTTTTTGTTTTAGGGCGCTCTGAGTGACACCATGTCAGGCTCCCATTTTTGTAAGTATTTACCAAGTCAAGTCAGTGCCTAATAAATCGCACTTACTGCCCGTTATAGCATTGAACAACGAGCAATACGCACGCTATTGTTAGTGTGCATTCAGCTGTGTGCCGAGATAATGCGCATGTGTTTTTGGTGATATGACGGGCAGTAAGTGCGATTTATCAGGCACTGACTTGGCAAAAATTGACAAAAAGGTGACATGTTGTCACTCAGAGCGCCCTAAAACATAAGCTACACGCCCAAAATGGATTGTTCTTCGTATCGTTTTGTATTCGAAAAGATTCCCTATCCGATGGACATTTTGTTACTATATTTTGGGAAGTGCCCCGTTCCGTTTTGTGGGGCCATAACACAGATGATCCGTCAGTAATACTAGTGGTCCCCACTGCAAAATAAAATGACAATAATTTTAACGGAACTGTAAGATATTCAGTTTTCGTGATTCATTTGTGTCTGATCTGTGCAGGACAACCAGTTTTTCACTTTGTCTATGGAGTGAATCGATAAATCGGATACAAAATAAGTAATACATACATACATACAAAATCATTAAGAATTATAGCAAATAAATTATATAAATGAATACTGCATGTATTACTGCTTTATTTATTTCCGTCCTGTAAGTAATAAACCTTGTGTTTGTATTTAATACTCATCCTATTTTGGTTTGTATTATTTGAAATGTGTGTAAGAAATCAAAATATACCGAACTGTACTGAACACGTGGATCAGTTTAGTTCATACTAACGAACGTTTTTCCATCCACAACTTTATAACAGTGAAACGGTCGCCTCTTCGTTGATAAGTGTTGGGCTTTTGACAAATGGAACTCAGCAGAAATTCAGCAAAAATATTTCGATCTCATTCGACTTGACATCCAACCAGGTATGTAAGCGTTGTTCAATATGTTGCAATTGCCAAACTCTGCATTTCTGCTCATTACTCGGTCATATGACATGAATCTAACATTGAAATTTTACACAATACTCAGTTCACGCATACGATTACATGTTGCATAATATGTCAACAAAAATACTAGATCACAGTAAGTATCATTATTTGATAACATGTTGCATTTTGCAAGCAATGTCGACGCATACACGACCTTCAAAAAAGGTAGACCCGGATTTTGAAAAAAATGTGGTTTTATTTGTAAATGATTAACCGTGGTAATCACATGGTTTTTAAAGAATGCCTTTCTCAAGTAAAGCGTAATGCTATGTTCCACCTTCGTTAATGCCATCATCATCTTCATCATCATCATCATCATCATCATCCTCCTCATCCTCATCCTCATCATCCTCATCATCCTCATCATCCTCATCATCAGTACCATCATCATCATCATCATCATCATCATCATCATCATTACCATAATTTCATCAGCATCAGCATCATCATCATCATCATCATTATAATTATATCATCATCATCATCATCATCATCATCATCATCATCATCATCACATTATGCTTGTCAGCATGTGGATTACATCAAGCCAATATGATACATCAATCGATATGTCATAATTGGCTCACAGTCTCTTTTTCTGCTGATGTCAGCCTTCCTCAAATGTTTTTCTGTAACTTATTTTGCCCGACGTGCAAAAGTTGTCTTGTTTTGATATTGGGATGTTACAAAAAGCGTCTAATACATTATGAAGCTGCGATTAATTTCAAGTCAGATAATGTAAATAAAAGCGCCGATCTGATTGGTAAAGGTGCACACATTTTCTGACTTGCAATTAATCGGAACTGTACAATCGATTGCAACTCTTACTGCAGTAATTACACCCCCTCCCTACCGGATATTACAGCACAACTTTTTAGCGGGTTGCATATTGGGCAGCAGAAGTAGTGGTAGACATAAACTACTTTTGGTGTCTTTCCTGTCCATATGAATTTAAATAATCATCCTCTTATGATATTAACTAACTCTCTAGTAGTACCAAACGTTTGGCTAGTTTGAAGAAAAAAGTATGTTTCATTGTCATGTTTGGTTTCTCTGCAGACACAATTAAACATGACGGGTCGTGAGCGGGTCTGTGCGTTCTGGAACTACACCGAGAGGTTAGGAAATATTTGTATGATTTAATTAATTAAATTAATCTATCAGTCACATGGCGTTTGGAATGTAATGATGTATAAACCACATCACTATCGTCATGCTTAAATAGTGGATGTAGTGCAATTATAGTACTCTCTTGACAATACATTATTTTCAATGACAGGCATGTTAACAGTTACATTATTCATGATTTCTTTATTTTTCTGAATTCCAGATGAATAAAAGAACATTCCATTAGTATACTGAAATGAAACAGTAAGGTCTTGAACTGGCCGTGCTTGACGTTCAAATTTCATTTCTCATGTCAAAAGGTCATTTTTGTATCATTCACCGTTATTTTTTGCTCAATTATCCCTTTAATATATTGAACAAGTAATGGGAACGTAAGTAATACGTTTTTATTCTGTTTTATGTTAGCAAATGGTCGCGGTCCGGATGTACTATCGACCCAGAGACACGTGACACGAACAGAGTCACATGTATATGTGATCACCTGACCAGTTTTGCTGTGCTCGTTTCATCAAAAGAGGTATGTCATGCCCTACAGTGTAGACTATTGTCTGAACCAAGTACTTTTTTTAGAATTATTTATTTGTTTATTATTAGTATTATTATTGTTATAAGTTCTAGTAGTAGTAGTAGTAATAGTAGTAGTAATAGTAGTAGTAGTAGTAGTAGTAGTATGAGTAGTAGTAGTTGTAGTAGTATCATTATTATTATTATTATTATTATTATATATGTCATTTTTATTATGTATTTTGTTATTTTATGTGTTGTATTATTATTATCTATGTTATTGTATTATTTTATTTGTATATTTATTTTTCATTTATTTATTTTTTTATTTATTTTTTTTTTGTAAAATTGTATTATTATTATTATTATTATTTATTTATGTATTTATTTATTATAATTTTTTTTTTTTATTCATTATTTTTTATTTATTTATTGATTAATTGTTTTAGTTTGCCAAAAGCAAATATAATCTGCAATAGTGCAATCTGCAATAGTTCCTCATCTCTGCAAAGAGACTTTATCAAGGTTCCGTCTCGTTCTAAAGCCTTATTTCCTATCTACAGTGTATTTTTGATAATGATTTGATTTATATCATGTATACAGGGTGGCCCAAAAAACGGAACAGGGTACTTGCCATAATAATGAAACATGGTGTCTAGGTTCACGGGATAGGACATCTTTTACAAATAAAACTGATACAAAGAACAGTATTTTGGGCGAGTAGTTTTTGTTTTCGGACTTCTTAAAGGGGTAGTTCAGTTTTGATATAGAGGGCGCTGCACAAATTAATATTTTTGTGTGATAATGAAAAACCGAGTGTAAAATTTGAAAGAACATACAATTATAATGGAAGAATAAACTGTATTTGATCAAAATCGTCAGATTGTAAATTGTAAATGGCATTATTGAATGGAACAATTTTACTGATGACATTAAGGAAAGTTCAACTCTATCTCGATTTAAAGTACGATGTACACAATTATTATTTAATGATTTATGTAAAAATGTTTGAGCAGAGGAGGATAATTTGAATTTCTGTGTGTATGTGAATGTGTGTGCGTGCATGAGTGTTTGTATCATGTTATTTTATGTATAGTGCTTCTAAGGGTTTCCTTACCATTATGTTAATTATGATGTATACTAATTTGTATTTACATGTATATTCATGTTATGGGTAAATAAACGAAATTTAATTGAAATCGAATAAATTTTCAGAGCTCAAACCCAGAAGTGATGCATTTCCTGACCTGGGTGGGCTGTAGCTTCTCCATCGTCGCTTGCTTCTTCACGTGTTTCGGTTACGCAATACTCAGGTGACTTTTTATCCTCTTTCAAATAACAGTATTGGGGAAAGTTACCAAAAGTATCTTTATTGGTAAATCTCATTGATCAGTACTGTTGGAATAGTACTAAAAAAGTGGAAAAATCATAATCTTAGCACCGTTATGCAGAAATATCAGTTGGAGCGTTTCTGCATGCCGCTGAAATTGGGCCTAAAAATAATTCACTGCCAGTTCGGCCCTTCTTTATTTATTGATTTTCGAAAACTGTTACTCCAAGGCTTATGCGTTTTTTTCTGTTTTTTTGTTTTTTGTTTGGGGGTGGGTAGGGGCGGGCGGGATTGTGACATGATTGGGGGCGGTGGGGAAGTGACCCCATGCTCCCTGTTGCTATATTAATTTGCATAATGTTAGCACGTATAATTCTTCACATTTGTATATCTTTACCTGTTTTTTTTATTTTTTTTTTGGGGGGGGGGGGCACGTGCCCCCCCCCCCCCCCCCCTCCAATCCCGTAGGTACACATCTGTTCACCACTTCGCATTGTATTTTCTTTACCTGCTCAGATTAAAGAGTGACATAATCCTGATCCACGGCAATCTAGCGCTGGCATTGGGCATCGCTGAGATCACGTTCCTGTGCATCGACGCTGTCACTCCCGGGTCGGTATGTAATGCACCTCGCTACCATATGTAAGCAATTAAGAAGGTGGTAGATTCCACTCCTTGGTGGGACCAGCTCTCACAAAACCAGGCTCCTGTGGGTAATATTAACATGTATATTCGCAGAGTAATAATAAACAAAATTGTTTCCCTGGCTTAAAATCGATTCAAAAGGCACATACGATAAAATTAACAATCATATTTATTTAAAAGTGTAGTAGAAAAAGAAGTGTTAGTTCATGCAAATAAATGAAAGAAAGTAGTAGTAGTAGTTAGTAGTAGTAGTAGTAGTAGTAGTAGTAGAAGTAGTAGTAGTAGTAGTAGTAGTAGTAGTAGTAGTAGTAGTAGTAGTAGTAGTAGTAGAAGTAGTAGTAGTAAGTAGCAGTAGTAGTAGTAGTAGTAGTACTAGTAGAAGTACTATCATTATGAATTGTATTATCACCATTACTGTTGTTGTTACTAGGTACCATGTACGGTGGTAGCTGCGCTCGTTTACTATTTCTTCCTCGCCATGTTCTGCTGGATGGCGATAGAGGGCGTTCATCTCTACCTTCTCACCTTTGTTGTATGGAACGCCGAAAGGAGAAAGATTACATACTACTTGCCGTGTGGATGGGGTAAGTTTTGCCCCTTTACCCCCACTTTGACCCCGCTAAGAAGTCGAATTGTTAATACGTGCCTTCGCAGGTGTTGCGATCGCAAGAACACGTGATAAAATTCTAGTACGGAAGTAGATTCACGATCAGCTCTTCCATATACTAACACGGGATTTTGTTCTCAAATCAACATTATTAATCTCGCACAGGATCTGATATTTGGCAGAGATTTTCTTTTATCCTAGTATTATTTGTAAGGTAAGAAACCAACGTTTACGATCCTGTATTTTTATAACGATCCTTCAACAAATAAACCTTATAAAACGACGTTAATTCGGCTAATAAGAGTGGGGCCCTGCCCAGTCCCATCTGTTCAAATGTGTATGAGTGCATTTATTTTGCGTCGGTGACTTTACTTTTCCTACTGCTAAACACGTGTTTTAGGTAGAAATTAATTAACCAAATTAATGTCTCAGGTGTATGAAACCATGAGGCATAGGTTTAATTTTAAAGCACATTTGGGAGTGTTTGGCAGCTAGAAAAGGCAAGTCACCGACGCAAAATACGGGCACACACATGCACTCCACACACATTTGAACAGATGGGACTGGGCAGGGCCCCACTCTTTTTAGCCGACTTAACGTCGTTTTATAAGGTTTATTTGTTGAAGGATCGTTATAAAAATACAGGATCATAAACGTTGGTTTCTTACCTTACAAATAATACAGATAAAAGAAAATCTCTGCCAAATATCGGATCATGTGCGAGTTGATTTGAGAACAAAATCCCGTGTTAGTCTATGGAAGAGCTGATCGTGAATCTACTTCCGTACTAGAATTTTGTCACGTGTTCTTGCGATCGCAACAACTGCGAAGGCACGTATTATCAAATTTTGAATTAAACATGTTAAATACTTTATTTCCAACGACAATTAAAAATTCGTGCATAATGACAAATATACCACCATAACCATGATAACTAACAAGAAATACAACTAAAACATTATTTAACATAACCGGGAATACAATGGATACACACACACAATGTTATTATTTGTGTTGAACAGGAAAGGAAATTAACTATAATTGCAAATTTGCAACAAAATATTCAAATGTAATTCCATTTTGACTATTACCTTTCCATCACCTTTTCTGCTGGAATCCCAGTGCTGTTGACCATCGTGCTTCTTGCTGTAAATAAAGGTGTCTTGGGACTGATACTCTGTACTTACCAAGCATTTAGAACCATTAATTTCGTCTTATTGACATTGCGTATAGTTGATTGTCGAAACTTAATTTTCCTTTATAGTCTGAACAGTACATTTCCGTGACTTCTATTTTGTCTACAGGAATCCCAATGTTGTTGACCATCGTGCTTGTTGGTGTATATAAAGGCGAATTAGGAGATGATGAACTGTAAGTACTAGCATTTGTTTTCAAATCTTTCATCAGTGTTTTTGTTTTTATCTTCATGTAAAATATGTCCGTGACGATACAATTCCGGACATTCCTTTTCATAAACAAATTGTTCTATTATCATAGAGTTATTTCAGTTCCGTTTGTCTAAGTTTGACATAAATATGCCTACCGGTATATTAAACATTTGGATAATCATTAATGTAGCCATTTCGCCATAAACACACCATACTCATGATTATGTTGTGTTATAAACTATTTAATCAACTTTGTTTTAAAGTGATACCTGTAGTGTCAGATATTACACAAAATTACATTTGAGACTTCAATCCTATATCAATATCACTGTAGAATACAATTGAAAGATTTGTGAAAGTGTGAAAGAAAACGAACACTGTTTACCTAGTGAAAAAACGAAAATTGAGTTCATATTTTATCACCGAATACTGATGGCCTGCCGTAGATTTGTCGCAGTAATAATCATCCGTTTGACGACATCCGCACCCGTGTATGTTTACAGACGGTACAAAATTCCTGGAATTTGCGCGTGCTCGGCTCAAAGTTCAGTCGGGTCAGGAAGGTTTCCCACCCGTGCTGGCCGGACGTGTTCAGCTACGGCAATTGTACTTTTTATCAAAAGCATTAGCTAACGCTTTTGAAATAATGATTTTCAATGATAATTATCTTCATACTAAAGGGACATTTAAAAAAATCTAACCCTATTTTATTCTTCTCTTACCATAAGCTAAACAACACGGCAGAAGAGAAACGAGGAAGCTCCAAGTATTTTTCGTGGAATTAGACACTTTACAGGCATCACTTTAAAAGACCAGCCGTGCGTTTCCGTTTGTGATTTGGAGTTGGAATTTCTTTAAAATGCTTTTTTTAAAGAAAAACTTCTGTCATAATATTTAGGTTTCCGATTAAAAATACATGGCTCAGTCTAAACGTTAAATGTTGCGCATTTAAGATGTTGGGAGCACTTTAATGTTCACTCTCTCTCTCCCTCCCCTTCTTACCCAACTCTCTCCCTTTTCCTCTCTCTCTCGATCTCTCTTCCCATTTCTCTCTGTTTATCTCACACTTTCATCCACCCCCCCCCCCCCCCTCTCTCCCCATACCACTCTATTTCTCTCTGTCATGCAGCTGTTTCCTGAGAATTGATGCGACCTCTGGCGAATTTGGTCTTCTGTTCTTCCTAGTTCCCGTCGGTCTTGTCATCGTCTTCAACTTCATGGTGACGTCACGAGTCGTGTATCAGATCACCAAGCTTGCTGGAGGCCCCGCCCTTCAGGGTGACGTCACCACTAAAGTCAGGTGAGTGATGACAACTAGATAGTGCAATACCCATTGTGGGAATACAGGACCCATCTCCTATCTTCGCGAGCATCCCAACTTCGCGCATCATAGACGAGATATGCCAAAATTAGAACACGGACACGGCGACGGAAATTTTCAATGTCATCTGAAAGAGCACACATCAATTACTCATCAACCAAAACATTTGCAAATAAAGAGCGATATTTCTGAAGAAATACTTACTTTTTCTGGTCTTTTTTGTAAATCACAACTTTGGTTATCCAACAACATTATGGAGGAGGAAGAATCAAGCAAATTAAACGGAAATTGTTTCAGTAGAACATATTTGTTGTCATCGAAAAGCTGCGCAAAATGCTCCTTTATTCGACCACCCTTCACATTTACTTTTGGATCGCGCAATCTCCGTAGATAGCTTGACAACGCTGCGCGTGCTAAGATGCTAATGCGCGCAAAATGTTTGCATCATCACACTGCAATTGAAATGCGTGTTACGGTTTGCTACACGGGGATACGTGTTAAGTCAGTGGCAGGGTGCTCTATGTATTGACGCGCGAAGTTTGGAGACTACCATACTCGGTGAAGAAGTTCTTGCTGATATGACATAGTCACGGTATCGGGCCATTAACATCACGAATCTTGAGTTTAAATGAAATTGTTCAAGATAAATCGAATCCTCAGAATTTGAGGGGTAATTTATTATTGTTTCATTGAGATTACTGTAATTTTCTTGATCCTAAGCCACTTTGAAAAAATCCGAAATTTTCGTGCGCGAAGTTAGGATACGCCTTCATAACTTTGTCTGTTATCTTACAGGCATGGTTACATGCAGTTATCTTACAGGCAATGTGAAAAGGGGTCTGGTGTTGTGTCAGCTTCTCATTACCTGATTCTACCGTATAACGTTGTTATCTTACAGGCATGGCGTGAAGGGTCTGATGTTGCTGCTACCAATCATGGGGCTCACCTGGGTGTTTGGACTACTCGCCGTAGGGGGAGCTGCTACTGCCTTCCAGTATATCTTCATCGTCCTCAACTCTCTACAAGGAGTCTTCATCTTCCTCGTTCACTTCGTGCGCAACTCTGAGGTAGGCAACGCAAGCTAGATAATATAGGTTTTTCCGCTCAATTTCGCGATTGTGACAATCAAATTGATATAAGGAGCAAACGAATTCGCGCGATTTGCGATCGCCGTGTCAAAGCAGCATTCGAATTCGTAAATAGTCGTTCAAAATCACGTCTGAGCAAGTGAATTTACACAAAAAGCATACCTTTTAATCAATGGTCATTCAAAATCGCACGTAGTTCACGCTGGCGCTACTGCACATTCGCGAATTCGAGTGCCCATAAATGAACTATGATCGTGACTATTCACGAAACCGTATGCGTATGCGTGTATTTGTTTGCACTTATTCGGAATTTGAAAGACCGATACCAACGATTATGCGGCAATGCGTGAATTTGAATGGCCCTTAAGGACATTCCCTCCTTTGCAAGCCAAATTTCAAAAGTTGCGAGATTATTGTCTGATATGAAAGAAAATGTCATTTAATAGCATGCCTTAAAAAATTAGGGCTTGAAATCTCCTTTTCGTGGAGTTATATACCTAAAACTAATAAACTGTTGGACGACGGTTTATTATGCTTTATATGTATATTCAGCCAGTGAAGAAGTTCGCACACAAATTCCACGAAGTGCCACAACACTATGCGTGACCCCTCCGTGACCCGCGCTACCCGCGCACAAGTAAGAATAGCCTGACCGCACACTGGGCAAAATAACCAAACCTCGCTTTAAACTGACTACATGTAATTACATATTCTTCATTTTTGAGATTTGTTTCTGTGACATTCATTTACAAATGTCTGCTTCACAATACCTTTACAAAAATAATTACAATATATTTGTAATATTATGCTAAATCAGTTAAACTCTTTTATTGACCGATATAAATTATAGTCTTATGGAGGGACGCATTCGTTTTTCATTCGTAGAATCCAAATTATAGGGCTGTTTGATCTGATGTTTTGTGTGTGTGTTTCTTTCATCCCTATCCGTCAACTGGAAACTGTTGAGACGTTTTGTATAAGAGGGACTGTCCCTTTAATGAATTCGATTGAAAAAAGTGTCAAATTGAGCGGGAAGACCAACACAGGGTGTCTCAGAAAGAATGCAACACATACGATCCTTAATTTCATCAACATCATCGACCAAATGTCATTGTTTTTTGTTTGATTGGGTAGAACATTCTTTTTCCAACAAGGTGATACCATAAGCATTGATTTTGGGTAAGGCGTTTGGAACCTAGGGCCATTTTTCTGAGGCAATGTCGTTTCCTAAATTTGCTACTTTTTCGTCTCTGGCGATCCTCTGAACACTGAGACATTCTCGCCCCACGGCCTCTCATAGACAGAAGAACCGCATGACTGCTCTCCCTTTGATAAGGAAGACAATGTGAGCCATACCGGATGGGGTACTTGATTATGCAACATTGTCTTTTTTAGCAAAGGGAGAGCAGTCATACGTTTCTTTTTCTATGGGAGGCCTTGGGGCGAGAATGTCCCAGTGTTCAGAGGATCGCTGGAGACGAAAAAGTAGCACATTTAGGAAACGACATTGCCTCAGAAAAATGGCCCTAGGATCCAAACGCCTTACCCAAAATCAATGATTATGGTATCATTTTGTTGGAAAAAGAATGTTCTACCCAATCAAACAAAAAACAATGACATTTGGTCGATGATGTTGATAAAGTTAACGATCCTAGGTGTTGCATTCTTTCTGAGACACCCTGTATTATCATGATTATTGATAAACGTTCCAATTGTATAATGAATTATACAAAAAAAAGGGGGGGGGGGGGGGCTGCAGCCCCCACTTTTTGTAGCTTAAACCAATAAAATACATAAGCATAAAATAACAATTATTATAACAATTTGGTCAGCCTCCCCCCCCCCCCCCCCTTCCACTTTCAAAACCTTTCCGCGGCCCATGCAGTGTGTTCCCAGAGAGAGAGATAGTAAGCAAATAATTACCGTTGGTGAAGGTGATGGGACAAACTAGCACTTTCGAGGCGATCTCTTTCCGAAGCGAAGCTGGGGAAATGATCGCCGAGGAAGTGATAGTTTGCCATCGCCTGAAACCAAAAGGTGATTATTTGCTTTATATTCCACATCAAAACGACCTATAACTAACACAAAGGGCCAACAAGTTTGGAATATTGAGCAATTGATCGAGTCTTTTTATTTTAATTTCGTCAATCCTGCACATGAACAAGATTTATGAATAAAAGTCAAAGACGCTTATACCATTGTCTATAAAAGCGTAGCCGCGCGCAAACATTGCGCATCAGCGCTATCTTTCTGCGCACTAACGCGCGCACACGTACTTGCGCGCGAACAATTAAATATCTACACAGTACAACGCACTTTTACCGACTATATAGTGAGTGCAACGCACTTTCACCCAAGATATCTACACAGTGTAACGAACTTTTCTTCTTCCATCAATAATGGGCGAAACTATATTTCATCACGTGATTAACTTTTGACCAATCGTAGAGCAAGATTCTTAGTATGATGAATATAATACGCAATATCATTGTGTGGGTTTAAACTGTACCTGATGACCGTAAGTGATAATAATAATTTGCGCTTAGAAGCCGTGTATTAAAGGGATAGTTGAGTATTGGTCAAACTTAACTTTGGTAACCAAAACCTGCACCATTACGGTACAAACTAATAGTTATAACTCCACCATGCTCGAAAAGTATACACAATTACAAACGACAAAGTAAAACCCCTGTAATCATTCAAAAAGAGCCGTTACAACTCAATAGTCAAATTAACTCTAGAGAACGCTAGCGCGAAGCAATATAGCGTTCTTGGTCCTCCTAATACGGGACTGAAAGGCATATATGCGTGGGTTATAAAGGGTAGTCAGCAAATTCCAACTCGACTCCACCGTAATCTCTCGAGGTAAACTCACGATATGTGTTAGATCGATCGAAGAGCGGTGCTTCGAAATATCTGAACACGGGCCTTCTTATGAAATTGCATGCAGGAAGAATTTCTCACGCTGTCGCCTAAGACATCAAACAGCGGCGCTTTGAAGTATTTGCGGTTAAGCGTGTTACGTGATATTTTCGCTCGTAAACATTTCTGACGGATCTCCATTCGACTAGTACAAACATTCCGAACGCGACTATTTTTTATGCATTTTTTACTCGGGTATTCGGAAGTGGGGACAGTTTGCGATCGCTACTTATAACTGAGCCAATGGGGATTACGTACCGTGCGTAAAAGTGCGCAAGATGGATCCACGCGTCTAATAACCCACGCATATATGCCTTGAAAATGAATATTGTTTGTGCACGCTAACCATGCTAACTGTGCTTAAAATCATACATATGATACGGTACTTACCACCGATTCATTCTCCACTATGTGATCCAACTATCGGCTGGATTAAAATTATGATTTTTCCCTCCATTCCGCTTAAAATTAGTGATTTATGCTCCTCCTCGGCTTTAAATCTCTCCGTGTGTTAGCGCGACTCCGAACAGATATGCACAGTAAATTTTACCGCGCATACAATGTGATACATTCGCTTGCAACACATTGTATGCGCGGTAATAGAAATCTGTTCGGAGTCGCGCTAACACGCGGAGAGAAGTCGATATGGCGCATAAATCACTGATTTTTAGTGGAATGGAGGGGAAAATCATAATTTTAATCCACCCGATAGTTGGATCACATAGTGGAGAGTGAATCGGTAGTAAGTACCGTATTATATGTATAGTTTTAAGAACAATTAGCGTGCACAAACAATATTCATGTTCAGTCCCATATTAGGAGGCCCTATAAAACACTAGCGCTTCGCGCTAGCGGCTCTAGAGTAAGAGTCAAAAGTGATAGCCGGACGTCAATCACTTTTATATAATATTTTGAAAGCACAATTAGAGCATTTGAATGGGAATTATTATTATTTCCCATGTTTTTTTTTCGATGAGCTTTCACATGGAATTGAAATCAACCAAATCCGTTACAATTAATTGGGGGGGGGGGGGGGGCACTTCGGAAAATACCAATACTCAAGCCTCTCTTTAAGCGCCATATACATGCAAGCTATAATCATTAAACTTTACAATCGATCGCAAATTAATAATAATGAAACGAAGCCCTGAACGGGTTAGTATACGTTAGTATTTATGGTGTGCTCTTTGCTGTCTAGGTTCAGCACGCCTTTCAGCGAAAGAAGCACAGGTGGTCGGTGACCCACAGCAAACCGGACGACTACAAGGTGAAAAACAGCAAGAAGTCCTCATCACACGGGAAAGCGAGTAGCACAGTGAAGACACCAGAACAAACCCTCACGCTGTCGAACATGCATGCTAATTGACACACCTTCAGCAAAAAAAAAAAAACGCGTAAGCGGTGGAGTGACGCCGTGACTGTTAAGACCATAAACAAACTCTCAACCCTGACTAATGTGGACAGCAAACGGAACATATACTGCAACGTGAAAGCGAGTAGCATGGTGGAGGCACCTGCAAATTTTCTCACGCTGCCGAACATCCACGCCAACCGTGACCACTTTTGCAAAAAGCAAACGCGAAAGCGATGTCCAGTGACATTGTTAAAACCCTGAACAAACTCTCACCCCTGACATTAATACCGACAGCAAACGGGACATCTACAGGCAGCAAAAACAAAAGCGATAGCGAACGGTTAAGACTATGGACAAAACCTCACGCTAACGAATATACACGCCAATTGATACATATTCTGGAGCAACAATTGAGACATCTAACACTTACAGCAAAGGGGGAAGCGATTGACACCGTGGAGACACCTGAACAAACCCTCCCGCTGACGAATATACATGCCAATTGAGACAACTTCAGTAAAAAGCGAAAGCGAATGTTGATGACGCCTAAACAAACCATCACGCTGACGAATATCCACTTCATCTGAGGCAGTAACAACACAAACAAAAACAAAACCCTAAGCGAATAGAGTGCCATGGTCAAGACCCTGAAATAAAATCACCCCTGACAAATATCTACATCAAACGGGACATTTACTGCTACGGGAAAGCGAGTAGCACGGTGAAGACACCTGAACAAACCATCACGCTGACGAATATCCACTTCAACTGAGACAACTTCAGTAAAAAAACAAATAAACAAACAAACAAACGCGAAAGCGAATCGTTAAGACCCTGGACACATCCTCAGCAAATCCCCGCGACGAACATCTACGTCAACTGAGACATCCGTTGGAGTAAAGCGAAATGAGCGATACTATGATGACACCTGAACAAACACTCACGTTGACGAATATTCACGCCAATTGAGACAACTTCAGCAAAAAGTGAATGTCTGTTTATCGAGATTGGCTAGGGTGTATATAATTGTTATACAATATAATTATTTAGGACCAGATTCCAGTTATCTCCATTTTGTAAAACATGACTTCCCATGGGTATGGACGTTTTCACGGACATTATAATGGACATTCGCGTCTTTAAAAATGACATGCCACATGTGACGATATTTGTTTTACTCGACGAATAATTTAAATGGACTTAGA
Source organism: Echinarachnius parma (assembly GCA_037951105.1). Taxonomy (NCBI): domain Eukaryota; kingdom Metazoa; phylum Echinodermata; class Echinoidea; order Clypeasteroida; family Echinarachniidae; genus Echinarachnius; species Echinarachnius parma. The sequence goes on from JBAMJV010012036.1 coordinate 50,030, forward strand.
CACATTGTCAAAATTCCAACTTATTTTGAACTCTATTGGTTCTCTCATACCTTAACATAGATATATTAACAATAAAAGCACGGGACAGGTTTTGGTTTTTCAAATTTCCATTTCGTTCAAAAGATATTTACGACTAAAGTGTACAGATATGAGATTGTCTACGGGATAATTTCATGCCGTGTACAAAGTAAGTACACTGAGTTAGTGAATATCACTTTGCATTTTTGCTCATATCTCAGCCAAAAACATAAAATTAATGTGAAATTTTCCCACATTACTTTGTGGACATATCAGATCACTACAATACACATTGTATTAATCACTTATCACTTTTTGTACTTGCCAATAAAGTTACTAGATCCCTTCAAAGGAAAATAATAAGTTGCGAATGGAATAATGCCCTTCTTGTAACGATGTGATGGTTAGCAAATAGGTTATAATTAGCAGGTTGAGCAAATCCGTATATTGTGAACACAGTTAGCAGCGTAAAAAAATACAAACAAAAATTGTGGAGCCTATGATGAAATGAATTGTATGATATTATAAGTAATGTTTCTATACATTACTTAATTGTAAATAAATAAGATGCAATGATAATATTCATATAAAAATCATGGACATCGCGTATGTATTACCATATTATCAATGTGTAAATGCCTTACAAGCTATACAAACATCTGACTTACATGTTTGTTTAATATATGTTTTTCCATATCTTTGTTTATGGTTGTATTATTTTGTATATAACATTATTGTCTTGGCCAAAAATATAGTATTTTTGTTTATGCATAACAGTTAAACATTAATCTTCCTAGAATTAATATTGCATTAATTATTATTTAACTACAATAGAGTTTTGTTTTGCCAAACTAACGTATAATTTGACATGAACAGGTAATGTATATTTCATACTTGAAAGTAAATAAACGTTGTTTGTTACGTTTGTATTATTGTATTGTTTGTATAATTATGAAGAGCTTAATTCCAAAAGGGGCTATATCCACTTTCCATACGAAATGAGTTAACGATATCAGCGCATTAATAAGCTACGTAGCTATCTAGAAATCTAAATTTTAGGACGAGTTACGAGATCAAAATCAAAATATGGAACGTTCAATTTTCATATTCCCATAGGCACGTGTACAAAGTTGGACAAAGAAACCTGATTTTCTCCGAAATTGAAAAAGTGGATATAGCCCCTTTTGGAAATAAGCTCTTCATATATTGTTATTGTTTACCATAATTACAAGAGGGTTTTCGGTTCTTGGACAATAAATTCGAAATAATCAATCAACCAATTTTTCAACAAACAAAGCAATCATCCAATCAAGCAATCGCTCAATCAATCGAGCTATCCCTCATTCACTCACTCACTCACTTAATTAATCAATTAATACATCAACCAATTTATCAATATATCAGTCGGTCAATCACGCAATAAGCCACTCAAACAACTACACACACGATAAATCTTATACTCAATGAAATAATTAACGGATCAAGCCATCAATCAATCAATTCATGTACGGGTGAACAACTAATTAATTAAATCAACCACTCAATAAATTAATAAAGTAACTTATTTAGTAATAACTCAATTTCACCAATTGATTAATGATTAATGAAACAATCAAATAAACAACTAATCAATCAAGGGCAAAGAAGTCACATATAATAGGGACCTGCATATTAACAAGGATTTTTAAAGTACTTTTATCTTGTGGCATGTTTGTATATTATCGAAAATATGAGCAGTACTGTATACAAAATTATTTTATGTAGAGTATAAGCAAACATATCATATTAATGTAATTGTATGAACGACGAACAAACACAAACAAAAAGCTATACACATGTTCAAATATCATTGTAACATCAGGTTTGAATGTAAATGGTTGCCTTTGACTTGCTTATTCAAATAAATTGGTGTAAAGGAAATAACGAATGACAATGCTCGTCCATACATATGTCTTAATGTTTCAGTTGTCGTTCTTATTGTTGCTGATGTTTTTGTTAGTAGTAATGTTGTTGTTGCTATTGTTATTGTTGTTGTACACTGAAGGTAATGATTTCAGTTCGATTTTACGTAGTCCGAGATGACGCTTCGTAACCCTATGTTAACCGGGCTATTTCAGACCAGTTTTTACTGAGGGGGAGGGGGGGGGTCAATTCGACCCCCCCCCCCCCCCCCCCCACCTAAGATTTCGAAGACCGATTGTCCGATTCACGCGAAATTTTGGATGGAGGAACATTGACGTATTAGCGACGCGTTCATGTTTTCGTTTAAACGATCCAATGTTAAATATGCAAATTATATGCATATTCATTACTGAAGTACGCAAATTTTTGCAGAAATCCTCTTTTTGTTTGTAAATCACTAAATATTGCTCAGAATATACCAATTTCGTGCATGAATATTATTTATGACTTAATTAACAGGTTTTAAACATTACAAATTACGACAGCCACAATTGTCTATATTTATTTCTATGTTTGTTTAATTTCTTATGTATTTCTTTGATAGGGTTAAAATTATGATCATTAAAATAATCCATTATTCATTTCAACAAAAGCCATATAGACCAACAATGAAGTCAACACACCATATTTAATTAAGTTTGATTGCATTAAGTTTATTCAGACATTGTGATAAAAACTTAAAATGCACACAAACATATTAAATAGATTTAAATAATTAAGAACACAAAATACCGTAATCGATAGTTTTCACATTGAAAATGGATAGCAAAATGCGTTGATCTAGACTAGTAAGTACATGTACATATAACATGAATTATTCCTGTAGGCGATCCTATATGTTGTAGATGTTCATAAGTCCAATATTTGTTTGTTTTTACTTATGTTCGAAAGGGATTCTTTAGGAAATCTAGCAATATTACCACCCTGGAATCATTGGGTTATTTCCACTTTGATACTATCGTTTATAATCGATGATGAATTATTCCTGTAGGCGATAATAGGTTGTAGACAGTCCAATATTTGTTTGTTTTTTCTCATGTGCTTAAAGTGGACTTCCACACGATTTCAAGCTTCTAATGATTGAAAGACAGATATTCTAGGTCAATAAACACAATTTTGTGTGAAAAAAGTATGATTGTGGGTTCTTATAATTGGCTTTGAAATTCTAATGACACAATTCGCGAGCGAGCTTGTTCTATCCCACAATGCACCAATTTGTGACGTGCGCCCCTCACTATGCGCCTATCTATGTTTTTACACTGCAGCGAATGTGTTCTTTTGATCGGACCAATACAATGCTCGATCATGAATAGTTTAGTCCACGATGCGCCACTCAACCGTGCCTTTGAGCATTACTGCATTGACTGAACCGTTTGAAAATACTTGCCTGCCCGAAATTGTAACACGTTTGTCTTTCATTGGAATTTGAATAGACACAAAGTCCCGTAAACGTGGTTATTGAATTTCCTGGCTCTGCCATGGCCGGCTATATGAATGACACATGCAGTGATCACAATGCAGTGGCACCGGATTCAAGCCTACTCAAGAAATTGAGCAAAGTGAGGGGGTGCTACGAAGGGTCCTCATGATTGTGTGCAGTAAATTTAATTATTTCCTCAGAGTTAATGACATTAGAAAAATCTCTTAGAAATCAACCAAAGAGAGTCAAATCTTGAAAATATTCAAGCACAATCCATAGATTTATTTCCAATATACATCCATAGATTTATTTCCAATATACTGTACTTTTAAAAACTCGTCCGGAATTCTCCTTTAAGGTTTCTTTAGATAATTTAGCAAAGTTACCTTGGCAACATTGAACATTTGTTGTATTAGCATTATACAGATAATCATATTTCCTCAGAGTTAATGACATTAGAAAAATCTCTTAGAAATCAACCAAAGAGAGTCAAATCCTGAAAATATTCAAGCACATCCATAGATTTATTTCCAATATACTGTACTTTTTAAAACTCGTCCGGAATTCTCCTTTAAAGGTTTCTTGAGATAATTTAGCAATCTTACCTTGGGCAACATTGAACATTTGTTGTATTAGCATTATACAGATAATCAGCTAAATTGCATATTTGTTATACTAGGTCAGAGGCAGGCGCGCCGGAAGCAGTTTTGGATTGGGGGGGGGGGGGGGGGGGGGGGGGGGGCGGGCAAAAACCCCAAGGGGCTCACAATTTTGGTGTGTATAGGGGCTCATGCCCAACCACACTCTGGGTTGCAAGTTTGAGCCAGAGTTGAGAGTGAGACATTGCGAGGGAGCGAAGCGACTGAGCGGGGGAGGGTGTGGGGAGCGGGGTGTCCCCCCTCCCACGGTAGGGAGTTTTTTGCATTTTTGGACTTGAAATTGTGCAATCTGATGCATGACTTAGATATGAAATTCGGCTTTATTTGGGAAAGCGTGATATGATTTGATCGACCAGAAAGTTTTAATATATTTTTCCACGTAGAAAACAAATAATTGACACACTAATAAATATGTACCCCAAATCACACACACACACAACACAACATAACCATAATTATGCAACATTATGTATGATCCAACAACACACTGCCAATAATGAGTCCCGATGGAGCGAAGCGCCTGAGGGCTGGGGCAGGGAGGGAGGGGGGGGGGGGGGGTTGGGAGGGGGTATCCCCCTCCCACGGTAAGAAAGATTTTGCATTTAATGGATTGAAATTGTGCAATCTGGTGCATACCTAGATAGGAAATTCGGGCTTAAGATTAACTGCATCTGGGAAAGCGTGTTATGATTTGATATATTTTTCACGAAGAAAGGCAAATAATTGACGCACTAATAAATATGCACCACTCCCACATAAATATTCTATTTAGTGTCATACACAGTTCCAACATAAACCATATATGGCTTATGTATGATCCAACAACATGGCCTACAGCCAATAATGAATCCCGAGGGAGCGAAGCGACCGAGGGCTTGGGCAGAGCCCAGTGGGGAGGGTTTGGGAAGGGGGTATCCCCCTCCCACGGGGAAGATTTTGCAATTATATACTTGAAATGGTGCAAGTTGGTGCACTTCATGCCATACCTGTGAAGGAAATTTAGAATCCGAGTTAAACAAAAAAAGAATAAAATGTCTATGCTCTCATCAGATGTTTACAATAAACTGAGATAATCTGTTCGCAGCGAACATTGAAAATGGATGTATAAACTAGTCTTGAACGTTAGCTCATACATTTGATTTTGTCTTTCCCACTCTTTTTAAAAAAAAAATTTGGGAGAGGGTGGGCTTTTTTTGGGGGAAAAATTGCGTTTTGTGCCCCCCCCCCCCCCCACTTTTTGGATTGGGGGGGGGGGGGGGGGGCGGCGCCCCCCTGCCCCCCCCCCCCCCCCCACTTCCTGCGCCTATGGACAGAGGTAAGTTTTTACCTAGCACAAATGTGATGAAATAAATTATGTTAGGGAATCTTTGGTAGGGAATTTCATCTTGGTACTCATTTGCACATGGTAAAACACTGAAATCAAAGATGACTGCCATGCACTCATTGCGTAGTAGTAATGAATATCATATTTTTTTCAATAACAGTAGTCTCACAAGAGCAGTCTCTTTTGCAGGTCCAACACTTTGTAATCCCCTCCCACCTCATTTACAGAGCGCTTCATCTTAAAATTCAAACATAATTATACAAAGACACCCCTTTATACATGTAATCTCAGTTCTCCCCATTTCAGCCCTACTCCATTTTTATTTAGTTTTTGTTTACTAGTTGTATTTTATTTAGCTTGTGTTTATTTTGAAGCAGCTGCTTCACTTAGGGACCATACCCACCAATAGTGTTTTTAATCTTTTTATGAGTGAATAAATCAAGTCATGATCTAAATAAATGTATGTATTATATATATTTAAGCTTGGTTGCCACCATTGCAACATCCCTGATAGCAAACACTGGTAAAAATGACGTCAAATTTACGTCATAATGACGTCTTAATATTGTCGTGCGTACGACGCAAACCTTAATGCAAAAATGGTCCTTTCAAAGACATTATAAAGACCTCATTATAAAGCCTTTTATACTACAAAATAAATAATTAAAAATGATCTTTTAATGACGTGATAATGACGTCGTTTTTACATCCTAATATGACAAAAAAAACATGGAAAAAAATTGTCTTTGAAAGAGTCACAATGACGTTGTAAAAAGGTCGTCCATACGACATTAATTGATGGCAAAAACTAGTCTTGAAAACACATCATAATGACGTCATTTTAACGTCGTCGTACGACACTAACCATAATGGCAAAAATAGTCTTTAAAAGACATCATCAAGACGTCAATTTTAAGACGTCTTTATGACAAATAAATAGTGAAAAAATGGTCTTTGAAAGACGTCAAAATGACGTAGTAAAAAGGTCGTACATACGACAAAAAATGATGGCAAAAACTAGTCTTGAAAAGACTTCAAAATGACGTCGTAAAGTGGTCGTCATACGACAAAAATGATGGCAAAAATAGCCTTGTGAAAAGACGTCAAAATGACGTCCTTAATAATGTTGTCCGTAGGACACAAACCTTAATTGCAAAAATGGTCTTTCAAAAGTCATCATAAAGACGTCGTTGTAACGTCTCTATCGACAAAAATAAATACTGAAAAGGTGATCTTTAAATGACGTAATATTAACAGTCATTTTTACGTCCTTCCATACGACAAAAAACGATTGGAATATGTCTTGAATGACGTCACATTAACGTCAGTAAAAAGGGCGTCCATACGACACAAAAATTATGGTAAAAAATAGTCTTAAAAAGACGTAACATGACGTCTTAAAAGTGTCGTAATACCAAACTTAACTG
>JBAMJV010012037.1:0-31566 GCA_037951105.1 Echinarachnius parma
TCCTTTCTAGATTTGTCTATCCCCATCGAGTTAAAACAGGGCTCATCAGGTTCCCATCTCTAGGTAAAATTATATCAGAGAAAGCAACTATCTAGATCTAAAATGATGCATTACAATATTTTCCTGACAACCTTTAGAAGCTAATCTGAAAAGTATTACCTCGTGTTTTTGTCCTGCTTGGCAAATGTCACTTTTTGACAGCATCAATGTTTTCAAACTACATCTTCTTCTGTTTGTAGGTGCTTGCATCAACCCATTGCATGTACACTTAACTCCTAACGTGCCAAAGCTCGCATTTTTGCGAGTTACAATGCACACAAATGCCATAGAGCATTAACATCCCTGGCACGTTAGGAGTTAAGGAAACCTTACAGTAGGTCCTGGGACTGAGGGAACCGGGGTGGGCTGTGCACAAAGTCTATGGGGATTTCAGAATATCAAAGGGAACAGGTTAACTGTCCGGAAATTACAACATTTCGCAGGGAACGGATTAACTTCAGTTCCCCGTTTCATCCACAAGGATTTAGGTGATGAATTTCTCACAAATTCCTGTCATTTTCATGAATTTTAGATTTTTTCCGAATGTCTCATCCGAAGCGATATAAGAAAAACGAAAAAAAATGGTGTGACTTTTTATGCATTAATCATACAGCAGTCAGGGTCGAGAAAGTTCTAAAGCTGATTAGACTTTTCTGATCTTGAATGCGATTAATTTTAAGTAAATGGATATTTACAGTCAATACAAATATGGGTTCATCTTTAATTGGCCTATTTTTGCATAATGTGCAGAGTGTAGAAATTTAACTCGGTATTCCAACTCAATGTTAGCTATATTTCAAAAACCAGGTTTCCCCAAATGGATCCTCTTTCAAATTTAATACATCCATGGGGACAATTTCAAAAGGCCCCAATTACTGTAATTTCAATATTGGAAGCCAAGTTCCTGCCAGGCAAATCTCACACACTTAACCCATTGCTTACAGGAACAGGGGTGGGCTATGTACAAAGTCTATGGGGATTCCAGAATGTTGAAGGAAGGGGTTAATAATAATAATAATAAATTCTATATTTATAACGTGCGCACATCTGTCCATGGATGTAATTAGAAATTAATATGAGCTGTTTCATGCACTAGGTTTTTCTTATAAAAAAATGGTGTCAGACACATACATTGGTATATAGCATTGATGGGCGCAGGGGGCATGTGCTCCCCCCCCCCACCCCCCCCCTCTCCCCCCCCCCCCCAATAATTCAATAGAGTGTTCCCCCTTGCCCTAATAATTTGCATGCCCCCTTTAATCATTATCAGTCTGACTACGCCACATCCCTGATCACATATGATCAGAGATGCCAACCTTCACAAACCAAAAAAAGTATTCTGAGAGGTAAAAAACAGTATTTTGAACCAAAAAAAAGTATTTTTAGAGCTGCCAACCTTTAGAGGCAAAAAAACATTTTTTCGCGAAGCAAATTCGCGCAGCAAAAATACCCTTTACGCACACGTTAATATAAAAGTTGGTTCGGTCGATCACACCAGCGTTTTTATAAGTTTGTTCAGTTTATTTGTGTTATATTTAAAATATGTATCTGGAGAGTAATAGTTAATCAGGGTTCAACGTAAATTTTGTTGCCGTTTTCTGATCGTTGTTTCTATAGGGAGTACCAGAAAAAGAAAAAAAAAAAGAAAAAAAAAAAAAAAAAAAAAAAATCGTTTTTTTTTTTTTTTTTTTTTTTTTTTTTTTTTTTTTAAGAAAACGTATTTTATTAGGGGAAAACGTACTGCCGTATTTTGCGTGAAAAAACGTAACAAATACGGCAAAAACGGAACGGTTGGCATCTCTGTATGATGCATCTACATCTTAGGAGCAAGTTCACCATGTCCAAATCTCATGTAAAAATCGAATCCCCAGTGGGGAAAATATGACACTTAAAAGGATCTAGTAACTTTGTGCAAAAAGTGATGACCAGTTGAAAAAAATGATTTTACATGTTTATCAGCTGATTTGTTCACTGAGCAATGTGTGAAAATTTCACATTTAAAATGGATGTTATATGGACGAACTTTGCTAAAATGTGAGGTGATATTTGAGAACTCATTGCACTGACTTTGTACAGATATAATTTTCCAGTTGATAATTAAATTAAAAACACTTCAATTGTAAATATCTTTTTAACAAAAGGGAAATTTGAAAAACCGAAGCCCAGGTCCAATGCTTCTATTGTTCAACAAGGTATGAATGAACCACTAGAGATCTAAGCAAATTGTGTAGATTTGGACAATGTTACTGGATCCCTTTAATGTGAGCTGTTTGGGACATCCCGTTTGGGAAAAGGGGCATCTGCTTCAAATGATGGATGAGGCCGATCTCCCAATGCCCCAAACTCATCTAAAAATCAAAAGTCAATTCTGTTTCCCCATCGGGCAAACGTCACTTTAAAACGAATCATTACCTCAAATTCTTTGAAGTTTGTCTAGAGGTTTCCTTTCTTGTTTACAAGATTTTCTCTACTCGTTGACCATTAAAATGAGAACTATATATCGCATGGGAATGGAAATTTTAACGCCATGATACAACTCTCATGTGATTCGGCATGAATTTATGAAATGTCATCCGCAGGGCATTAAAGGGAATCAGAAGAATCTGGAATTTAAATCTTCTAGTAACACATGGTTAGCAACATGTGTCAATGCATATTTTTATTTCAAACATAGGGAAAATGACAATTAAAAAAATATAAAAGGGCTTCAGGAACCAACAACCATGAATCATCACGGGAGTTTTCTAGCTCAGTTGGTAGAAACACTGGTCTAGCAATCCGAAGGTCTCAAGTTCGAATTTTGCAGAAACTGCACAAACAAAGTAAACATTTGCAAAATAATTTGAAGTAAAATTAAGTATCGGTAGATTTCAATTTCAATTTCAATTTTATCTCACATTTCTAAAAAAAACAGATCTACTATTTGAGCAAGAGATATTGTGCTTTTAGATTTGAATGGTCAAGTATTTTTTCTTTTACCTTTTAACAAAAAATCTGCCTTCCTGTAAACCAGGCTCCTTTAGGCAATGGGTTAACCCCTTGGCTACTGGAACCGGGTGGGCTGTGTATAAAGTCTATGGGGATTTCATAAACTCGTAGGCAATAGGTTAATAGTCTTTAATACCCAGCCTGGCTTCCTCCTCCTCCTCCCCCATCCATACGTGCCCATCTCATCCCCAAGACTACCACAGCCAATTAGTAGCCGCTACAAACACGCTTCATCAATGCGTCTTTAACGAGAACAGTGACCTTCGACGGTCGCCTGTCCGAGCCACGAGACGAGAATAGCCCCGAGGTTGTCGCTTGTTCGTCCACCTCCGGCTAATTTCAATAAAAATTTGCTTTTTAGGGTGACTGTGAAATGACTCTGCTCGTCTTAAGCTTCTAATAATCATGAAGTCGCAGTGGCACTCGTGTGTGTAGACGACATCACGTAGGAGATTGCTTTTAGAGTGATTGCAAAAAGACGCTGCTCGTCTTAAGCTTATAAGTAGTTGCACTTATCTGTGTAGAAGATCGCGTATGAGTGGCACTTATTACGAACCTGTTGAGGTTAAAGTGTGCACTCACCCTAGGCAAGGCTTCTGTTACATTTACTATGGATTAACCTAAAGCCCTCAGTACACAGAGCCGACTCGACCCGATCAGAGGCCAATATTGCCAAGTTATGTATCAAATCAAATGTCTTTTCACCCTCTAAACGATAATAATAACCGAAAGCCATAGTTTCATTGCCCTTTAACTTTCACACTACAAGCTTTGCTTTTTAGCAGCGCTCTCCATTTTCAACAATTATTTATATTAACAATAGTTTATATTAATTCGCATATATTGTTGTATCACCTTTATGTAACAATATATTATGTGTTCATTTTATTGTAAATGGTATTTTTTGTTGAAAAAATAAATAAATGAAATGAAAAAATAAACTTGGTGGATCCTATTGCTATGATTATAAAAATCTAGCAGGGAAAGGGTTAAGGTCAAGGTGCATCCTGAGGTTATCACAGACTTGGGTCCATGGAGAAATACCATGTTTCACCCGTTTCTCTATATAAACCTATTTTGGGGGGACCAGTGAACATGATTGCACCTCAGTAACGAATGTTCGTGTGTAATGAATGCTAATCAAACAACAGACTCTCATTAAGATTAAGACAGATGAAGAATTTAAGTTATAGAAAGATCATCTGTATCAATTGGTATTTCAAAAGAATTAGCATTTTAAAATTTCCATCACAATACAAATATTTACCTACAAAATTTGTGGCTGTCTTCTACCACCTTCGTCAGTCAGCGTTGTGAGCCGACTTGACCTTTGTGACATAACGATGAATCATCAGTTCGCAGACATTCGGTAGCTTGTATCACTTCCCATCTTAAAATGCTAATTCAGATAAAGAATTATTTAGGTACAGTGGATAATCAACTGGTTAACAGTGAGCCATTGGATTCAGAACTTCCTTTTAAACACCCTGCGTCACGGCCCCCTACTTTAAAAAACATTCCCCAACATGATCGCACATCGCTATCGAATGTTCGCAGTCGTAAATATGCTAATTGCAACAGAACGGGGAAAGATGTTTCACAGTTGCGCATACTTGATTCAGAGCTGGCTGCATTTTTAACTCTGTCCTTAGAATCATGCTTCATCGCCATGTGAGTTAGAGTGCGGGGTCAGGGAAGGTGAGAGGAGGGGGGAGGGGAGAAGGGGGAAAGGATGAAATGAAAAGGAAGAGCGAGAAAAAAAGATTTTGAAAACACCCTTCGCCATTCTAGTTTGTGAGCAGATAATATTAGTATCCTTTCTAATGATGTATCATTGCCAATATGAGTAAGCATGAGAGGGGGGAGGTTGGAAAGGGGGGAGGTTGGAAAGGGGGGAGGTTGGAAAGGAGGGAGGTTGGAAAGGAGGGAGGGTGGAAAGGGGGCAGGTTGGAAAGGGGGCAGGTTGGAAAGGGGCAAAGAGGGAAGGAGGAAATGATGAAAAGAAAAGTAATATCAAGAAAAATAATTTTGGGTACATTTAGAGAAGAATGGGGAATAAGATGCCAATGCTAGAAATCACTGGTTTACCTTGTGACCCAGTCAGGCGAGTGCAACACAATTTTGTGTGTATATAAATAGTGCCCAAAACCTGAATAAGATGATCCCACACTAAATACAAGAGGGTGGGAAAGTGACAGAAGAGACAGGGAGAGAACAGGATTAAATGAAAATGAATCTAATGAAGGTGTACGTTCTCTGAAAAAAGTATTTGAAAACACTGGTTGCCATCTTTAGTTTGTAAGCAGATCCTATAATCATTTAATTTGCATCTTGTTCTTTTCTTTTGTACAGCCTGAACAAAAAAAAGAACAACATGCAAATTAAATGATAGGAACAGTGTTTCTACCAAAAAACTAAAACTATTCATAAAAATGTATTTTATCTGACCATCAAGTACATTAGACCCCTGCTTACTTGGATATAATACTTTTGCATGGTATGATATCAACCCGTTTAACAGGTGTACCCCTTTACATGTTACTCCATTAAAGGGATCAAGTAACTTGTTTTACATGTGCAAAAAGTGATGAATGGTTGATGCAATGTATATTGTTGTTATCTGATATGTCCACAGGGTAATGTATGAAAATTTCAAGTCAAATGGACGTTGCATAGCCGAGTAATGAGCAAAAATGCAAAGTGATATTCACTAACTCACTGCACTCACTTTGTACACGGTTTCGAAAATCCAACGGATAATTTATTATCTGAACACTTCAATCGTACATATCTTTGTAACGAAAGGGAAATTTGAAAAAGGGAAATTTGAAAAACCAAAACCTGTCCCATGATTTTATTGTTAATACGAATACAACATATGAGGGAACCGCTAGAATTCAAATTTGATTTTGAGGATTTGGACAATGTTACTAAGTCCCTTTAAGTGGATACATGGCAATTGAGTAGGCTCCCATATTTTGCTACAGGTGGATTTCAAATATTTGCATTCAGTGTAATGTTCACTACACACATAACTTTAGCTGATACACCAGGCCAGCCAGCCCTGCATCAATTGATTAACTAATACATTTGATCACCTTAATTTCACCATGGCTCATCACGTGCCAATATTTCCAGCGCTTTTAATTAAGCCCCGTGCAAGGTCTTCGACAAATTAAATGTATGTACGGATAGAGTGCATACAGCATGCAACAACTTGGACCAGTACTGCCCAGGCATGCACATAAGGCTAATTAAACTGTTGAATCAATATTGCTGACTCTTTATATGCATGCGTTGCAATTGATCATGCTTTGAATGCGTCTATTGGTCATCTAGTACTATAGCATTGCCGGTAAACACAGTTACAAAGTGTTCTAACATCTATAGTCTACAAAGTGTGTTCACACTGTGGCACACTGTGTTCTTACTGGTAGGGGGGTTTTGTCACTGAGGTGGTTACCCTGAGTAAAGAAAACATTAAATTATTATTATAAAGGAGTGTACGTATGCAAGTACTAAAATGAAGGTAGCAATTTCAACCAGTCATGTGTGATTCTCGATTATTTGATGGGGGGAAAAAAAAGGATAAAACCGTAATTTATGAGTACATAATAGAAGAGGTGGTGCTTTGAAATTAATAGGCCATTTTGCGCTGCACTTCATTTTTATAATGAATTAAATACCCAGTGTTGTTGCATTTTTAATGACAAACACATCCACTAGCGACTAACGGGGCCTTTCTACCCTGCAAGCTCATCGGCTATTGTCAATATTGGTTTGCAAATTAGGCACTTTTAACTATTCTGGTTTGATTAATTGCTTTGCACTTTTATAATGGTTCACATTATTCACCATTCCTGGTACTCTTTGAGCAGTATTATAGCGATGATCAGGTCTTTTAATTTGTGTTATCCTAATAGGTAATTATTATCTTGTATAAATTCACAAAGCCCACGATCATGATGGAATGGAAATGCTAATTTAATTGTTGTTTTTTTCTCAACATCAAATATTTATTTAATTTGTGTATTAATTGAGCTCATAATTATACAAATTCATATCACAATTTGTATGAGAATTGAGCTAAATAATACAAATGTGTTTATACTCATAATGGTGATGATTAGGTTTGTAAAATATGTAACCGGTTATAGCAAAACCCTGCACTTGTCGGTAAAAATCAAAATGTAGATTATCATACCATTAGAAAGGCCCCATAAAAAGCTTTCATTTGATACTTTGTTCTAACGATTTGGTCAATATTTGGCGAAGATATGATCGTTTCAATTTTACAATCATAAGTCTTTTACACACATAATGAGAACTTAAAATGCCCATTTCTTCAAAACATTAATTACCGACAAGTGTAGGGTTTTGCTGTATACCAGTATGGAAATACATATTTAATGTTGCATTAATTCAGGGTTTTATCAACATCAACAATTATTTTAATTTGCAAAATGAGAACAAAGCTCATAATTTTCAAAATGAATTTAATCTAGAACTATATTTTCGACATGGAAATAGAGCTAATAATGATTAAACAAGGGTGCGTATAATAATGGGGATGATTTATTTTGTTTAAAAATATATATAATTTGCCATATTTTCTTCTCCAGCAACATAATGAGGAAACAATAAGTTGTTTTTATGAATATAAATCTGCTCGGAAATGCTTGTTCAGTAAATTGATTTGCTTGTCTAGAGTACATCAAATTTGCGTTTCATTTGTATTGCAAATTGGGGATGATCAGATAACAATTTGTCAAAAATAGAATTCCTCTCATTTGTCTCTAAACATAGATTGCAAACTCACATGAAATTGCCAATTAAAGTTCATTTTCATTTTCAATATTTTATCATACCGTACGTTTGAATTAATTGTCTCATTATGTTATATGCATACAACATAAAAGCACATTTATTTGTATCATAATATTGTATCACTTTGAATCATATATATCTAGTACATAATTAATAAGCTGTAAAAAAATACACATCATAATATAAATGCCAATTAATTCATACCTAATGTTTGTTTTATATTTCCTGATATATAATTTCAAAGATTATGAACACTGTATACATACATGTACACGTGCATTCCATAATAAAAATGGAATGCTTTTTATAAAATAAGCACGTACATACTTTTATCTTTTAATACTACTGTAGATCTGAAAAATAGAGCGGAAAGAAAATTGCAAATTAATTTTGTAAGCTAACTAAATCCTATTTCAAATTCATAGACTTCATGTTAAGAAATTAAAATTACAATAACATGGAACATTGCAACTGTCATGTGCATGACCTTGGGTTGTGCACATTTTGGCCAATATCCTCCATGGTCAATACATAATAACTAGGGCAACTCCAAGATCAAACGGACTGAGTCTAGTAACATTCACAAATAGGATTAAGCATCTGATCTATTTAAGCTCGTCGGCATGGCTAGGAAATTAGATCATTTGATCATGCGTTCCATTTACTGACATTTTTATAAACCCATTCAAAACAAATTGTTTTTGCTATAACATGCCTTCTCCAAAGACCACAGCCTGAGAATTTTCAGGACCAGCCCTGAATGACCCTCCCCCTACATGTGACCGGCTATATAGCAAACCTCTGCAATTGTCGGTAAAAAATCAAAATGTAGATTTTCAAATCATTAGAAAGGACTCGATCATCACAAGCTTTCATTTGATGTTTTGTTCTGACAAATTGGTCAATAATCGGCCAAAATATGATTGTTTCAATTTTATAATCAAGTCTTTTACACACATTACTTGAACTTAAAATGCCCATTTCTTCTTAACATGAACTACCGACAAGTGCAGGGTTTTGCTAAATAGCTGGTTACATATTGTAATTCTTACAGATTACATGAACTATGTAACCAGTTTCTCGTATCCAACGGGTCTTTTGAGAAGTTATTATATGTTATGATGCTGAATGTTATTTTGCGTACCTCACTTTTAATTTAATTAATGCATATATGTAGAACGTACAAGGTAGATTTGTGTGGTATGTTTTATATGTGTATGTCTTTTTATTAGAAGCTTCAAGCTTATCAAATTTCTAAGAAAAAAACTTCAGCAAATACATCAAGAATAGAGTGGAAAATACATACATTCAAAAATTGTATGCTACGTCTTAATTAGCATTTCGGGCAACAAAGTGCGATTCCTGTTTAACAATACTTTCACTTTCAACATTACGTCATGGTAATGCACTTAATAATCTGTGATGCAATGTGTGTGCCCATTTACTCGGAGAAGTCTACCGCATCTAAGTCATCTCCTTGTTGGCTAAATAGATTAACTATGACGTTTGTAACTGTCGGTTCTTGGAGAAAAATGGTTGTACACAAATATTGCAGCTTGACTGTTAGTGCTCCTTTTAAAATTACGCTAAATATAGATGGTCAAGAGTCAGTCAAATAGAATATAGACTGACTCGATGACGTTTGTGCAGGCCTGTCAGTTCTTGGGGGTAATGGTTCTGTTAAAATGCCTGCTACATGTTCGTTTAACCCGTTCAGTGGGGTGTTTCACAAAGATCCTAAGTTGATCTTAGCACTAAGATGGTCTTAAATATTATGGAAAGCCATTAGTGTCTTGAAAACAGTTTTATGTTGAAATGCATAAAATGTTGATTCAAATCATATATATTTTCTACTTATCAAAGAGATTCATAATCTTCACATAAAATTCATCGGTTCTTGGAGAAGATGCCTGTACACAAAATAATGAAGCATGTTTTTGTTGTGCTCTAGAGCACTAGAGCATCTTTTAAAATTATACTGAGATATAGTTGGTCAGGAGACTACAATTTAGGCTCATCATTTGAAGTTATATATATGCTTGAAACTACAATTTAGGTTAGTAAGTATGCAACGGTCACTTCTCAGATAAAATTGCTGCATTTCTAGTGATTCTTTTGTTATCATCATCTAAATGCTAAATATAGAGCTAATGATGTCATCTAAAGCATGTTATTGGTATTCACTTGAATAACTTCCTTTTTTACTTATAACATTTCAACAAACATATTTTATATCATATCATATTACAGCAAAAGTCATAAATTGATCATGAGTAATAAATTAAATGAACTATATTGATGTCACCTGGATGAAATTTAAGGCTGCATTAATAAGACCAGGCAGTTAGCATCATGGTACTTTACATGACACATTTAATGATTTAACTCTGAAATTTTTAATTTCAAAATAACTAAATTCTACTGATAAGTCTAGTTCAATTTGCACTTTAAACAAAAGAAGATTCATACACAAAACTATTTTAGCATTCACATACATGGAAAGGACCCTATTTACTTTCTACCCCTAGCTTGTATTGTAATGAGAGTGGCGAAATCTGTTAATATGAGATATTTGCACCTAGAGGTCTACTTAAACACAGAGAAATTATAAGAAAATGGGTGATACTGAGTATGTTAATCACATTTCAGGTTGAAAGGCATTAATGTCCTAACTTCAAAAGACTGTCAAAATGGTGAAACTAAACTATATATATGTTTCTGATGGTATAATTATCATCTCAGATAGATGTGAACATGTTACATTATTACACTTGATAAAATATCTCGATATATAAAAATACAAAAATTATCAAATAATCAATAATAATCTGATGCCTCATCATTTTGTTTAGCAAACAAGACCATCATCACATCAACAATAAATCAAACACATTCACAACTATAATGTATGCCAACATATATGTACTGTACTATACTTCAACAAAAAACAAAAGAAAACAAGGGATGAAAACTTACACTGCAAAGTGGTATGCGAAGCATTTCCATCCTGATGGTCTCTCCAGAAAGTTATACACCCTTCCCTGGAAACTCATCCGCACGGACGATGGTCTTTTGCTCACGTGTTCCGAGTATTTTCTCTCAAATTCCCTGTCAGTTTGAACGCTATTGTTGAGGTTAAGACTCTGCACGAGTTGGTTCCGAGACAAGTTGCTATCGCCCTGCTGAGCGTACACCACGCCGGAACCTCCGGCGGCCCCCTCCGCCACTACTCCCCATGTCCGATGATGTACTCACGGGGTCTAGCTCCACATCCACAACGCTCGAGTAGGAATAAGCCTTTTCACTCAACTTTTGCGGCGTTTTTCCCCCGTCCTTTTCTGCCATTTTTCTCAAGGCCAGGTGTTAAATCCTCTGGTGGATATAATTATCCTAAAGCAAAATCACGAATGTGTAGTAATTCATCGCAACTGGAAATTGAAGACAAGAAATATAGTCGCATGTTTGTGCGATGGTATGCTGCTTATGGCAGGTTATCACGCACACATGTTTTGCACAACGAACAAAATTAGGCCCGCATCATTTTCGGATGTTCGTACTTCGCTACGGTAGATAGTTGACGAATGGTGGGGTAGCTTCATCTATAGATGGGTACGCTAGGAAGCTTCCGGGGTAGTAACCGATCGCATCAGTACCGGTACCATAGAGCTCGGTTGTCCTCGATTGTACGGTAGAGTGCGCATCATTTTGTTTCGATTCCTGCACCAGCCTCGATTTCTTCTCGCCATCGGGGAATGAATGTCATTTCCACATTAGCGGCGACGATCATCCCCCCAAAAAAGCGTGACCAGGGTTTTATGAACGGGGAAGGGAGGGGGGGGGGGGGGGGGAACAATATAATGGTCGTTCTGTATTTGTTTACGTCAATCCCAAATCCGACTGCAAACAAGACTACTAACGATTCTGTTTTTTACGGACAGTGTTACCGTTCTTATTCAATGCAGTGGCGTAGCGTGGTCGAACAGAGGGGGGGGGGGGGGGGGGAGGGTATCGGGCCCACTTGATTTCGTCCTCATGTTTGTCTTCATTATTGGGGCCAAGTTCCCGGGGGGGGGGGGCACTCGAATTATTAGAAGAAGAATAATCGACTTGGCGCTACTCAACTACCTAGCCAAGTCATTCCGGGGGGTCTATATGGATGGAGCGGAAATTTTTGAAAATCGGGTATCTTTAGAGCCACAATCGGGTGTGAAAACGGGGTTCTTTTAAGCGGCACATACCCGTCTTAGATTATACACAAGTGCCACCCCCCCCCCCCCCCCCCCCCCCCCCCGCCGGGGGCCAAGTTATCTCCTTTTCTCCTCCTTGGTGCCTCATTCTTGCTGAAATATCCCTATACAAGTATTCAATAATTTTGAACCAGCCGTTAATGTTTTTGTTTAAATGCTTCCTCTTTTCAAAAATGTACAAAAGAGGTTCTTAAATAGTTGTTGGTTATCTCTCTATCTTATCACTATTTCAACAAAACATAGTCATGCACAATATTTTATTTAAAATGGTTGAAACCGATGAGTTTTTAGAAAGCGCCCTCTTAAATTTAAAAGGCTCTTTTTTTTAATGATAATAGGCTTTTTACTTAGTCATTTGTCATTATGTATTCCTTTCGAGCATGGTGGAGTAGTAACTATTTGTTTGCAATGTAGTGGTGTCAGTTTTGGTTACTAAAATTCAGTTTGACCAAAACTGTACTCCCTTTACCAAAACTCAACTATCCTTTTAAATGCAATATACAATTGTATAATAGGAACATTAAAGGGATGCCCGTAAAGTGTCTCAGGCTCCACGAAAATTACTTGGAGCATCCTCGTTTCTCTTCTACCGTGTTGTGAAGCTTATGGTAAGAGGGTTAGATCGGGTTCCGTAAAAAGTTTTCGATAAGGTTTTAAACTGGTAAGTTATTTCTGGGGCATATCAACACGTATGTCATGAGCTCTTAACCCACTGCCTACGGGAAGTTGCTGGGTCCTGTATTAATTACATGGGAATTGCGAAATCTAGTAGGGAACAGGTTAAGTTGCATGTTTGAATGTTATTTTCGGTACTATCTCTGTCAGCAATTGGGGGTTTACGCTTGTCCCTCTTCGATAGCGGGTATATATTTACAAACACACAACGAGCTGGCACTATAAAGAGAGGGGACACATTGTATGATTTCTTCTCTCCGCATGGTATAAACGGAAGAGGGCAGTATTCCAACTGTTTGCAACGTTCTCATTGTGTTCTGATTGTTTTGTGGTTATTTGTATAGGATGTGGTTTGTTCATCAAAAATGCTATTCGAATGAATGATTCATTTAATTCAGAAGAAGCAGGCGATATAGCCGATAAATTGTATCATCGAAACGGGAACCTGCCACTCCACTGTTTCCAGCCTGCTGGACTATTGGAGAAACTTTGGCCGGAGTCGGGCCCAGAAACACATTGGCCGGTATTCTACTAAATTTATCAAATTAAACTAGACTAAAAAGGACAGAAACTACCAGTAACCAGCTAAACCAGTGCACAAATGTGGAATTTAACAATAACATTGATGGTTGGCATGCACCACATCTGATTTTTCCCCTGTTCATTAGACAGTCAGACAAACGGATGCTTGACGTTCCAATGAAGTGGTCTGACATGTCACCAGTATTATGTCCTTTTAGTCGGAAGACATAATATTATCTCTGGTGGTGTATGGCAACCATCAATGTGCTAGTCAAACTGTACAGGTGTGGAATGGTTTAACTGGTTATCAGGTAACTTTTGTCTCTTTATAGCCTAGCTTAAGTTGATACATTTAGTAGAATACCGGCTACATATATTACTACTAGTAGTAAGCAGTTAAAACGTTTCACACCTGGGGACTTTGACATGCCCATAATGGTTGTCATGCACCACTGGTGATTGTTTCTCTTCATTGGGCATCACAGACAACGGGCTGGTTGACATTCCAATGAAATGGTTTAATAAGTCATAAGTAATGACCTTTTGATCCGATGAATACTTGTTAAACCATTTCATTGGAATGTTAGTCTGAGCAGAAACAATTAGCATATCTCTGGTGGTGCATGACAACCATCAATAAGCTAGTCAAATTCTACTGGTGTGAAATGGTTTTATTGGTTAATGGTAATTTCTGTCTTTATGGTCTAGCTTAAAGGGGTGGTTCCATTTTGGTATAGAGGGAGCTGCACGAAATAATTTTGTTGTGAGGTAATGAAAAACTGAGTGTAGAATTTGAAAGAGCATACATATTTAATAGCAGAATAAACTTTATTTGATCAAAATCGGTTCAGAAACGGCTAAAATATCAATAGATATATCCGATCATAATAAATCTGGGGCACAGATTTATTCGATGATTTAAAACAAAACAACAAAAAATGCCTACACTTTTCAAAATTATTCAAAAGAGGTTTTTAAATAGTTGTTGATGATCTCTCTATCGAATTATTATTTCAACAAAACATCATGCATAATTTTGTATGAAAAATTGTTGAAACCAATGCTTTTTTTAGAGAGCACCCTCTTGTGTTTTAATGGCTCTTTTTTTTAAATGATAATATAACAGGCTTTTGAATTAGTCTTTTGTAATTTTCTATACCTTTCGAGCATGGTGGAGTTATAACTATTAGTTTGTAGTGTTATTGTGCAGGTTTTGGTTACTAAAGCTCAGCCAAAACTGTACTTCCCCTTTAACATTGTTTAAAGGATTAGTTGAGTTTTGGTAGAGAGGGCGCTAGACTACTTTTTTTTTGTGAGGTAATGAAAAACTGAGTGTAAAATTTGAAAGAGCATCATATTTAAATAATAAAATCATCTTTGTTTGATCAAAATCGGTTTAAAGACGGCTGAAATATCCATAAATATAACAATTTGTAATAAAGCTGGGGCCCCAGGTTCATTAGAGAATTTTGAACCAGCCGTTGAAATTCGTTTTAAAATGCTTCCTCTTTTCAAAAAATTTCCAAAGAGGTTTTTAGATAGTTGTTAAATTATCTCTCTATCTAATCACTATTTAAACAAAACA
Organism: Echinarachnius parma; assembly: GCA_037951105.1. Classification (NCBI taxonomy): domain Eukaryota; kingdom Metazoa; phylum Echinodermata; class Echinoidea; order Clypeasteroida; family Echinarachniidae; genus Echinarachnius; species Echinarachnius parma. The sequence continues at coordinate 14,884 of JBAMJV010012037.1, forward strand.
TCACATGCACAATATGTTATTTAAATGGTTTAAACAAATGCATTTTTTGAAAGCACCCTCTTTAGTTTAAACAGCTCTTTTTGAATGATAACAGGCTTTTTACTTAATCGTTTGTAATTGTTGTATTCCTTTTGGGCATGATGGAGTTACAATTATTAGTTTGTAATGTAATGGTGCATGTTTTGGTTACTAAAATTCAGTGTGACTAAAACTGTACTCTCTCTACCAGAACTCAACTATCCCTTTAAGTTGATGCATTTAGTAGAATACCAGCCATAGTCAGCTATACGAAGTAACTTTGTTTACATTGGTGAATGGTTGATAAAATGTGTAACACTGTGAGTAATTTGTGAAAACTTCACGTTTAATGGATTGTATAGGCCTATGGCCGAGTAATGCGCGAAAATGCAAAATGATATCCGCAAACTCTTTGCACTGACTTTTTACACAGTTATAACTTTCCAGTGGATAATTAAAAACGTGAACACTTCAATTGTAAATATCTTTTTAACGGAAGGGAAATTCGAAAAACTGAGACCGGTTTTGTGGATTTGGACAATGTTACTATAGATCCCTTTAACTTATTCCTCGCTGCCATCCTTCATAATTATGGGTACAAAAATAACAGTTAGTATATTGGCTAATGCTGACCCTCTTTATGTGGAAATTACCAACCCTTGGGCCTTCACGCCCCTCTGGTTCTATCTTCTTCTTCTTCTTCTTCTTCCTATTAAACTGCAGGCTTCAATTCTGAATATTATCGCAGTAATTCTGGTTGTGATGTGCAGGTCAACAAGTCATCAGGGTTAACACCCTACTCTTTTCCAGAAGTAGACTAGGTTCATAGCGTGCATGAGGTGTGACTGAGGCGCAAGATTGCTCTTCCAATCTTTAAAGATTGGTTTCCCAATCTTTTGGACCCTAATGAATTATGCATAAGCCGTACACCCATCATGCAACGCGCTACTCCGCGTGTTATGTCAATGGGAAGAGGAATTTCACTTTTGAACCTCAGTCGCTCAAAAAATTATTACGAGAAATCTAACCATGACAATTTTTAAAGAATTGGTGTACTAAAAGATGAATAATGAACATTTAATGATGTTAAAAAAGAAAGAAATCAAACCATGACATTTTGAGAAAATCTATTGGGAATACGTAATTAGGGGTATAATTTTGAAAAATGTAGCTTCAAGCGGCCGTTGCTAGACTTGCAGTACAGCCGCACATGCTAGGGTATAAGGTGAAAAATATGAGCACGCTATAACATCACACGAAAGTATGCATGTATGTGCGTGTATGTGTGCATTATTTTACGTGTGCATGTGCATGTCTGTATGTGTGTACGAATGTGTGAGTACGTGCGTGTGTGTGTTTGTATGTGTGTATCCATGTGTATGTGTATATATACATACTGTATATGTATGCGTGTGTGTGTGTGTGAGTGTGTGTGCGTGTGTGTGTGTGTGTGTGTGTGCCAGTGTTGTATGACTCGAGGCCGGTCTTGGTCTCGAGACCGGACTCGAGGCCGGCATTGCCGGCCTCGGCCTCGGACTCGGACTCGGGGACCCTGGACTCGGCCTCGGACTCGGACTCGAAGGTCGTTGACTCGATGACTCGGGCCGAGTCCAGCTCGAGACCGGCCAATTTCCGTATATTTTGTATACTTGTATATTGGCTATTCTGTGCTATAATTCTGCAAGAAACAAGCCAAATATTCTATCCAATCCACCAAGCGATTGTTGCTTGAAAAAGAGATCGCGAATGAACTGACAGCCGACAAGAAAGTGAGCAAAAAATCACATTTGTGAGAAACGAATGGACACGGAAGTTACATATCCATAACAAATAGCCCAAGCTTATATGCTTTCATTTTATACTGTCTTTTTTATGAATTGACACCGCGATTCTGAAAATGTTCGGCTATCAAACACCCGGGGGGGGGGGGGGGGGGGGTACTCACGTATATTGGGTATACGGGGATGTGCCGCTGGGAAGGGTGACTTTTTCAAGAAAGATCCTTTATGGGTCCCCTTTTCATTAAAAAAAATCCTTAGACATGCGGGTCCCTTTTTTCATTTCCCCTCTTTTCTCCCTCATTTTCTCCGGGATTTTGGGATTTTCCGCTGTGAAATTGCTAAAATGTTCAAGCTCGCTCCGCTCCGCTCGCATACATAATATTTCACAACGTCGGGTGATTATATTACCCTTCATAACGCCATATCATAAGTAATAAAACGAATATACCCATACAATAATTGAAAGAAATGGCAATTTTCCGCTGTGAAATAGGTAAAATTTTCAAGCTCGCTCGCATATAAAATATTTCACAACGTCGGGTGATTGTATTTCCATTTATAACGCCATATCATAAACTTAAAAAAACGAAAATAGCCATACAGTAATTGAAATAAATGGCAATTTTCCGCTGTGAAATAGGTAAAATTTTCAAGCTCGCTCCGCTCGCTCGCATACATAATATTTCACAACGTCGGGTGATTATATTACCCTTCATAACGCCATAGGGTCATTCCATGTCAAATCACCCAATGGATTTCATCGCACCCCCTCCGAATTTGCTAATATTTGGTATGTATGATATTTCAACCTTTTAAAGCTCAAATATTTATTTTTTAGCCCAATCCGCCCAACGGTTTTGGCGCTATGGTCGATTCTTATGGGGGAGTTTTGTAAGAAATGGGCGTTGGCACCATTTTTCAAATGGCAATTGTCCGTTAACTGTTGGGTCAATTTATGTTGTGATGGTGTCATTGGACTGGGGATGTTATATGCAATCTATTTATGCCATTTGTTTTCATGCATGAGCGAGTTTGGATACGATAACCTTTGACCTTAGTCTTTGACCTTCCGTTTTACCTCGTGGATCAAATAATTTTGAGAATTTGTTTGGCTTAAATGTTGTCTTGATATAATTTCTACAACATATGAAAGAATTGGAGATATATTATTGATGTTGCAATGATACCACATGTTTCTAACCTGACAAGGGCCCTGGGCAGAATCAATTGTGAGCCAGATCAAATGTTCTTAATGCACACATCTAATTGGTTGAAATGCAGAAAATGTCTCCCTCTGCAACAGGGTCTAGGTGTAGTTCTTTTCTTGAATACAATCTTTCAAGTTCAAGTTCAAAATGCAAACTTGTACATCAATCATGAAAGCAAATATCTACAGGTATCCCTTTTCAATGAATTTCATGTTTCTATGCAACATTTTATGCAATTAAGTTACATGATTTGCAATCTGTAAAAATTCAAACCTGATTCTTTCCAACTAAACTCAACACAAAAAGTAACTACCCCCTAGACAACTGCTCATAATTTCATAACCAATAATTGTTTCAATATGTCATTTTACCACAATAAATATACAGTTGTTTTGTGTGAAAATCAAACGGCATTGTTTCACAAACCATCAATGATGCATTAAGCCATACGTATGTGCTGTTTCACAAAAAATGGACAGGCATGTGCAAGTTCTTGTGACTTTTGAAATTGGGTCATTTGTCTTTAATCTGTGCTCATTCAGCCATCTCTCATTTCCACACATAATGTACAAAACAACTGTAGAAATATTGTAGTAAGATGACATCTTGAAACAATTATTGGTTATGAAATTATGAGCAGTTGTCTAGGGGGTAGTTACACTTACTGTTTGTGTTTGAATTTTTACAGATTGCAAATCATGTAACTATTGCATATTATTGCAAACTATTGCAATTTATGGTGCATAGAAACATGAAATTCATTGAAAAGGGATACCTGTAGATATTTGCTTTCATGATTGATGTACAAGTTTGCATTTTGAACTTGAACTTGAAAGATTGTATTCAAGAAAAGAACTACACCTAGGCCCTGTTGCAGAGGGAGACATTTTCTGCATTTCAACCAATCAGATGTGTGCATTAAGAACATTTGATCTGGCTTACAATTGATTCTGCCCAGGGCCCTTGTCAGGTTAGAAACATGTGGTATCATTGCAACATCAATAGATGCCATTTGTCTGGATTTCTATTGTATGGGGATTAGCAGGTCTATTTAACTGTGGTAAGCCAGGGTGTGAATAGGCCTCTAATCATGACTTTGAATAGGTCTTTTTCATACATATACACCCCTATAGAATTCTTGGACATGGGTGTAGGTCTAAAATAATTCAATTTTACATGAAATTTTCAAACTTAAAACAAGGCTGTAGAAAAAACAAGAAATAATATATCTCCAATTCTTTCATATGTTGTAGAAATTATATCAAGACAACATTTAAGCCAAAAAAATTCTCAAAATTATTTGATCCACAAGGTAAAACGGAAGGTCAAAGACTAAGGTCAAAGGTTATCGTATCCAAACTCGCTCATGCATGAAAACAAATGGCATAAATGGATTGCATATAACATCCCCAGTCCAGTGACACCATCACAACATAAATTGACCCAACGGTTAACGGACAATTGCCATTTGAAAAATGGTGCCAACGCCAATTTCTTACAAAACTCCCCCATAAGAATCGACCATAGCGCCAAAACCATTGGGCGGATTGGGCTAAAAATTAAATATTTGAGCTTTAAAAGGTTGAAATATCATACATACCAAATATTAGCAAATTCGGAGGGGGTGCGATGAAAATTTTCACTTTTTTGGGGTGATTTGACATGGAATGAAACCATAATAAGTAATACAACGAATATACCCATACAATAATTGAAACAAATCTACTGGCCCAAAAGGGCCTGTTAAAAAAAAACGTGAGTGTGGAGCCCTGAATGAGTGCATATTATGTGACACATAATATCTAGGGTTAATCACTTGATCGAGTGATAGATCAATTGCCTTTGGAAAAGAAAATGAATCAATGTAAAATAAAAATAATTAATAAAAAAAAAATAGAGTTGGACTCGGACTCGGTCTCGGACTCGGATGGTCTGGACTCGGACTCGGACTCGGACTCGGATGGTCTGGACTCGGTCTCGGTCTCGGACTCGAACAGTCTGGACTCGGACTCGGTCTCGGACTCGGATTGGGTGGACTCGGATACAACACTGGTGTGTGCGTGTGTGTGTGTGTGTGTGTGTGTGTGTGTGTGTGTGCGTGTGTGTGTGTGTGTGTGTGTGTGTGTGCGTGTGTGCGTGTGTGCGTGTGTGTGTGTGTGTGTGTGTGTGTGTGTGTGTGTGTGTGTGTGTGAGAGTTTGTAAACACCCCCAACCGAGGACACATTTCTATCCCACTCTATCCAACCACGGACATATTTCCATCCGTGGACTTTCCTTATTTGCTTAAATATATAGTGCAAACGATTGCTAATTCGATTTCCATTCATATGCGCGCGCATCAAAAATCCGGAAAAATTAACGTGCACCCCGTACGCCCACGGTTGTGCTGTTGTGCTCCTCCCCTTGTACTCCCTACATAGGCTTGATTAAGCCAGGTTCCTGCAACAGAGAGGCAATGTATACTCGATAAGCGTTTTTTTTAACAAAATTAATATTAGTGTAATTTATTCAGAATTTAACCCTTACAAACACACATCTTGAGAGTAAGACTGCTAATGTCCAAAAGCTCAGCCCATGGACACCTTATATACAGAGACCCTTTTAAGTCAGACTATGATTGAATCTGATTTATTTATTTATATCCAGAAATGGGTGGGATGGGTCTTTCAGCAGAAGCTGATTTTCAAAGGGTTCCCATATGTACTAACTACAAGTCGCTCAATATTCGCACTTTAAAATGAAGTTGCTCGCCATGCGCGCTAAAATAAATTAACGCATGAAATAAATTGAATATTTATAAATTGTTCTGTACATTGCTTGAAGAATCACCCCCCACTTCTCAAAAAAAAAATCTACGCCACTGGAAGGAAGACTAAGTTGTTAATTCCGAGGACCTACAAAGCTCCCTCCGCCATTAATCATGGTAAGCCCGATAATGATAAATTGATTAATATCTTACACATAAACAAAAATCCCGCTGAATTAATAAGATTTTATCAATGTATTTACACTATTTTATTCAAATTTAAATTGTAGATAAAAACTTGCAATAAATGCTTCGTAATTATATATTTTGTAATTATTGCATTCGCTGCATAAAGGTATTGTTTGAGTGATTGTCAAAAGCTTTTGTGTCTACAATTTTCCTTAAATCCATCGGTAATTTGTTCCATAAATGAGGCACTGAATATTATATTGATTGTTTTCCAAGGTTTGTTGACTTTACATTTCTCTTTATCCGTGTTTCATATACGGACAAGCAAGATATGAAAAGTAATATAGGTACACTACATTTATGGGGTAGATTGTTATTTATCAAATCATGCATGAATAATTTTATACAAATCATATATTGGAATTGTTTAAAGACGTCTAACATTTTTAGTACAAAAAATAATGGACCTGCAGGATGCCTGAAATCTTTAAATGCTAGCACTCGTGCGATTCGTTTCTGAAGAATCTAAACAGATTTTAAATATGTCTAGTTTGCAGCACCACACACTTCTAATCCATGAGTTATATGGGGTATAATAAATGCATTGTAAAGCATAACCAAAATCTTCCTTGAAACAAAGTGTCTATTCTATAGACATAATTCCAATCCTTTTACTGACTGTATAATATAGCACTCATTGTTTATAATTATGTTTCTTCCAAGTAAAGTTTTCGTCAATAAGAACGGCCAAGAAATGATGCCGGATCACATTGTTTCATTAATAAAGGGGGCCAACAGGCAAAGAACAACACAGCATTATATTTGTTGTAGCGAGTTGTGTGATATTAAATAGATGCCCAATACTTTGCAAAGGGTTGTGTTCCCTTCATAAACAATACAATTAATCACCACCACTTACGGAACCAACATGGCCTCATGGTTCCGTATGCGCCAAGATTACCCGAAATGACAAGATGTATATGTTCATTGTGGAAATAGCTGGTATAATATGTATTTGGTTTATTTATATTAATTGTAAGTTTATTGGCATTGCGCCATTTCATAAAATTCGCGAGATTCCTACGTATTTCTGTCAAATAAACGTGCCGATCCTCAATTAGAGTCATCTGCAAATAATCTAAAATTTAAATATTTGGAAGAGCAAGATAAATCATTGAATACAAGAAACAAAGTCGGTCCCAAAACAGACCCCTGAGGAACATCGTATGACAGTGGTTCATTTGCAGACGTCTGTACACCTAACAGACTGTTGCCTATCGGCAGTGGCGTAGCGTGGTCGGACTGATTGGTGGGGCACGCAAAATTATTGGGGGGGGGGGGGGGGGCACACCTTATGTATTTCTTTGTTTTTTCAAACAAATTCCCCTTATGTCTTCTATTGTTTTTCCAAATATTGGCGGGGGGGGGGGGGGGGGGGCACGTGCCCCCCCCCCTCCCCCCGTCGCTACGCCACTGCATATCGGTCAAATAATCTTCAAACTATTCAAGTGTTTTTGTACACCTCGAATTCCGTAGTGTTCTAGTTTCTTTTAAAAGAATAGAATGGTCAATGCCAATGGTATCAAATGCTTTGGCAAAATCAATAAATACACCAACTGTCATACGCCCCTTCATCAGTATAATTTATTCATGTAATTTGATTAATAACATTTGATTGGTGGGAGTTAAGTATACTAAAAACCATGCCGCAGTAAGTCATCCGTACTGATGTTCATAGAATGTATAATTGTCTTCTAAAAATTTCAACAAACTATTATTAACAATTTTGTTCATAATTAGCCTATATACTTTACTTATTATTGGCATAATTTAAATGGGTCTATTGAAATTAGTTACCGATAAGCTTCTATCCCTCTTTTAAAATATCGGAGCAACTTGTTCGGAATACACCAGTCCTGTTGATATAACAGTGAGATATGATTATATGCTCAGAGGTTCACAAACAAAATCGTTTGCATCTTTTAACAAACGGGCTGACAAAATCCGCTTGCCTTTATTTGAGCAAGAGCATTTATCACATCCTTTTCTTCTACACTTGTTACTGGAAGGAACAAAATAACGTTTTTTGATGACGCGGACCTACAAATTTCACTGTACTTTATATTCGTGTCGTCAATTGCAAGGTTTGTATCAATTTAGCAAAGAAATCATTAAAAGTATCAGCTATTTCAATTGATTAGTTACACATATGAAGAGTTCGTTTCCAAAAGAGGTTAGGTCCACTTTTGTAAGTTTTGAGAAAAAGAGTTTTTTTTTTATTTCTCATAGTTATTCTTGAGAGGATATACAATTCTATTACATGAAAGAGCATCATAATATGATTGTAAAATAACTCTTTTAAAAAATCCAGCACTTTTTTTTTTTTTTTTGACCTAACCTTTTCTGGAAACAAACAACACTGTTGGACCTAACCTCTTTAAAAAAAACAAAACAATTTCTTTTGTATAAATTTTAACAACTTTCCAGTATGGAATTTGAGTTTCCTGTTAGCTTTACCGGATAGAGCTGCTCAAAATCTATAGATTAAGCTAAAAAGATGAATTTTGATGGAAAATGGACCTAACCTCTTTCTGGAAACGAGCTCTTCAGAATGAAGAGTTCGTTTCCACAAAAGGTTAGGTCCACTTTTGTACTGAGAAAAGGAGAGTTTTTTTTTTTTCTTTTTTCTCGTAGTTAGCAATGTTGAGAGGATATACAATTCTATTATCATAATAGGATTGTAAAGTAACTCTTTTAAAAAATCCCAACACCTTCTGTTTTTTAAAATTAATTTTGTTTTTCATTTTTGTGTGGACCTAACCTTTTTGGAAACAAACTGTGTTGGACCTTACCTCTTTTGAAAAAAAAATGAATTTTCTTCGTAAATTTTAACAAACTTTCCAGTATGAATTTCAGTTTTCTGCTAGCTCAAAATATATAAAATTAAGCTTTAAAAAAAATGAATTTTGATGGAAAATGGACCTAACCTCTTTTGAAACGAGCTCTTCATATACTAAATTGGTATATACATGAAAATTGGTAACCTTTTCAGCTAGGCTGACCCCCGCAGTGGTACGGAAAAAAGACGCCTCCCGGACTATGATATTTCAGCTATTTCTGCTGGGGGGGGGGGGGGGGGGGGTGGTGTCCATAGGAATTATCGAAGCCGAGACACAGAACTTTCAGAATTCTCGCGACCGAAACCAGGATTTTTCACAATTTTCGCAGGCCAAGCCAAGGATCCTTCAACATTTTGAGGCCGAGACCATTGTGGTCGAGTACCGCTAAAATGTGGTCTCGAAATAGGAAGCTTTCGGAAGAATTTATATTTTTTTCATCAGAATTCTGCCTCAATTCTGCTAAAAAAAGGTCAAATTATGCCTAGCATAATGCTAGATGCTAAAGCGGGTCAAAATTCTGCCAGAAAGCAGAATTCTGCCAGATCTGTCAACATAAACCCTTTGTGATGTTTTTCTTTCTGCTAGCTGCTTTCTTTGTGATGTTTTCTTTCTAGTATGTAATTCATAGTATTATTATTATTCAAGTATGAGCCCACATTAATTGATATAATCATTTCATCTATGTATTTTCTATTATAGGTGGTAGTATATTTAGCTAATTATGGACGTTGGTATAGATATAGGTATACATTAATTGTTATTTATGTTCCGTAATGCTGCATCTTCTGGAGCCAGTGTGTGAGGGTTCACATGCCCCTAGGGCAACAGTAATGTACTTTACTTTTGTGAACCCTGACCCACACACTGCTTCTAACTATTTTCTTCTGTCTTGTAACTTGTATTTTTGTAATTTGTGCATATATAGTTGTGTTGTATATTTACATTGTATTGTGCTTTTTGGTCGAATAAATAATAATAATAATAATAATGTGACCGAAGCGCGGCTGCGAAGCAAAGCGCGTTGTCTGCTGCCCTCTGCGTTCTTGACGTCCGCGGGGCTCAAAATATGCTACATTCATTATTATTACGTACGCTCTCGCGCGTGTGCACAAAACCTATGCACAAAACATTTACATTGAAAAATATGCGTGAAATTACACATCGATCGCATAGTGTTTTGGCAGAATGTCTCTTGTGAGTCCATGAAATACGAATGGAAAACTAACATTTTCCACCACAATGTGGTGTTTTGTGAGTGAAAGTCCATCCGTTGTTAGAGGAGTACAGGATTACCCATACTGACGAGGGACAAATTTTGTTTGATAAGGTAAGTAAATTGGGTTTTAAACACTGGAAGGTTGATGAGGTTTAGCGATTCGCGATCGATTAGCGCTGGGCCAGTGCGCCTGGTGTACTGGCCTTCGAGGCTGTGAGTGTTGCCTTCGCGTTTGGATCTGGTAGCTGCTTTCTTTAGAAACTAGGGCAGGCAGCTCGCACGACTGCACACATCTCTTTGTAATAACGTATTTTTTCCTGGGAAAGTTGTGTGATAGTACATTGTAAATCTCTTGGTGTATTTGAGTTGTTGGTTGCGCATGACATTTTAAAAATTGCTCACAAACAAAAATGCACTGGGGCTCTGACTCTGACTCTGAGGACTGATCTTGGAAAGTTTTTGCACACAAAAATGGAATAATTTGATAAATGGCGATGCAATGTCAATCACACATGTATGTTATGATTCTATTTCTTTTATTTAGCATTGCAACTGTAAGACTTAGTAAGGGGAAAGTGATTTTCCGTTTGTCATGTTTGTAGACAGTGCAAACAAAATTTGAATTGCAGAGTCGAATTTTGGCAGCTAGCTAACGAGTAACGGTCTAGAGTACGCTAGCGTTCTAGAGCCTCCTAACTTTTGTGTGCAAGCTTATTGTCCTTAAAATTATACCTATGTTACGGTACTTACCACCGATGCAGGTGTAGACTTTTTCGTATGTGGCGCAATATAAATGCATACAATACGGCCACATACGATCATGCCACTTTATATTAAAATGCTCATAAAAATAACTACACAACATCAAAGTCAAAAACTCACCTCATGAACAATGTAAAGCGTTTCCATCGATTTGTATATTCCCTTGTAAAATCCTGGAGTAAAAATGTGATATTTTCCGGTCCAAAATATCACACGGCGATTACTAGCATTGAATTAACCACAGTCATCGAAGTGTAGGAGCGCGCGATGATAAAATTACGATGTGCCGTTTACGTATATCGAACGTAGAGGGCTTTATCATAGCCAACTACCGAGATCGCTGTAGCGAACTTGCTGCGTAATCCGACTAAAGAGACGTCAATACAAACAAACACTCAGCGACTGCTGAATCGGATTTTGATACCGGTTGTCCGCATAACGGTACATGTAGCCTTTTCGATCAAGGTCGCACAATATGTTTTTATAATTTTTGACTATCGTAAATTGATTGTAAATCAATAAAATTGGAAGATACACATCTAAATTAGTTTTCCTTAGTTGATGAAAATATTCATAGATTATATTAAATAGCAGCTGACAGCGATTATTTTGGACAAAACCAATTAAATTGTCAACATGTTTGACTTGGTGTCTTGAATTAGCTAACCATATACGATCTATACAAAAGTCACGGATCCCCCGTGTATTACATGTCATGTGTCTACTGCGACAGATGCCGAGCAGAGGTAAGCACAAAATATCAATTTATACGCTAATATTTGTGGTGCTGTATTTTTGATTTCACACACATTCCCGCCGTACAATTCACATTTGTATCACCTTATGACAATTTGAGCGGATTTATTTGCAGAAAGTAAGCAACTGCAAGAAATTGTTTTGTCATTCCAATCGTATAGGATGTCATACTGTTATTATCCCACTACAAGTCGCAAGGGGCTTACGCAGTAAAGCCCTTGACTTGCAGGGTAGCCACCGATTGCATCTCCAATATGTGAATCCAACTTGACGGTGGATAAAATTTGGAATTTTTCCCCTCCATTCCGCATAAAATCAGTGGATTTATCCGCCTACCTCGAATTCTTTCCGTCTCGTATCGCGACTCTGAACGATCGATGATAGCGCTTTCAAGTCGCCCGCCGATTCCAAAGTAAACGACAGATCGATCTGACGCGTAAGTCCGTACGACCACTAAACGCGCGGGTCTTCTGCCGTCTATTTGGAATCGGCGGGGCCGACTTGATGGAGACCATAAGCGCGATCATTGATCGTTCAGAAGTCGCGATATGACATGGTTTTTAGTGACATATTCGGAATATTCCGATTAGTCTCCCCTGAATTTTTAGGACTTAAAAATCGGAATATTCCGATAAAAAAAAAAAAGGAAAAAAAAAAGTACATTTAAAAAAACCAAAAAAAAAACATCTTTTTGCATGATCGGAAAGCGCCAGAACGTACCAAACATGGCATAATCGGATAGATCACATCATGATAATCATTTATTAGACCCTTGAGTGCAGTGAAAACGATGTAAAAAAATATGAGCCCCCGTGAGCCCCAAAATAGCCCTTGTGAATAATTTCACGCGGGCGTTTTTCTCCCTCAAATTTCAGACCCCCACAAACTGGGTACAAGATTTCTGAATTTCAAATGTGGCAGGTATGTAGTGATAAAAGCATGATTATATTATTTGCTTGTGTGGGGCCTCTCACCGTTGTGCTATTTACATACATGTACAAGTAGCTTCAAGACCAAGAGGCTTGCACCCAGACTATCAAAAACCCATGTTGCAAATTGCAATGCACACTTTGTAAATTATTTTGGTTTGTGTGGGGTGTTACCCAATAGTTGCTATGTAATAAACTTCATGGCCAGGAGGCTTGTAACCAGACTATCAAAAACCCATTGCAATACACACTTTGTCATATTGTATGTACTGTAATATGAACTCCTGTATTGTAGACCATCTTATTTCCTGCTTGCTAATATTCGCCCCTAGCATATATCTTTAGAAATGACAAAAAGTTAGAAGGCTTAATACATAAAGGCGTACTGTACGTGACATCTATTGTAATTATAAATATTTGATAGTAATTGTGTACGGTATGTTTGTAAGGAAAGTAGGGAACTATAAATAGTAGTCATGTTGCAATGGGACATGTAGCCTGGGAAAGGTTAGGATAGTAACATTGCCAAATCCTCAAAAGCTTACTTGGAACTCTTAGCGTTCTCTCATACCTTTTTGTATTCATATTATACAACGTAAAGCATGGAACAGGTTTTTTTTTTTAATTTCCCTTTCGTTAAAATGATATTTACGATTGAAGTTTTTCAGATTTTATAATTATCCACTGGAAAAAAGTTGTATAACGGTGTTCAAAGTCAGTGCAATGAGTTTGCGAATATCACTTGCATTTTGCTCATTACTTGGGCCATTTATTTCATCCTTTAACGTGAAATTGTTCACACATTACTTGGTGGACATAACTATCGATCACTACAATACACATTATATCAACCATTCATCACTTTTTGCACATGACGTCACAGAGTTTCTAGATCCCTTTAAGTGATGACTCATTCATAGTGCTCCATGGTCTGCTTGACAGATCAGTGCGGCTTGCTAATGATACACAATGTAGTATGTGCCTAGATTTTTTGTTGCATACAATGTGGATGGTTGCAAACGTTGTAAGAACTCTGATCATTGAATTTATCAGATTTTCTCAAAGTGATATTTGAGACTCAATCGATCATCAATATCAACATTATAACATTCTCTGAATGTGTAGTTATGTTCATAGCAGGAAAGCTCATGCGAGACGATTTTGGTTAAATTTGAAAAAATAAAAGGACAATCAATTTGTTCACACAAGCCAGCAAAACATATTTGGTTGACGTTAAGGGGAGGGGATACTATAATTAAACAGCTTGGATAATTTGTACAACTGCCAAGCTTTTTAGAGGACATTTACAGTAGTCCCGAGTCCCCATTGTATCATTTCATTGACTGAGACATATACTACACTGTAATTGCACTTTTCAAAATCAAAGTTGTCAACTTTGGAACTATCATGTGAATTGTTACTTCCAAATAGGTTGAGTATCCATTGAATGTGAAGAATAATTGTACTTGTTACTTAATGGTTCCGATATTGAAACCGTTAAACTATAGCTGTTTGGTGCTTCCATATCATTTTATTGTTGGAGAATAATTGTATCGGTGGTTGAGTATCAATGGAATTGATTGAAGAATACGGAACTTTGGCGTTTCCAAGGCGGAAGTTCATCTTGGTATGACCGAAGAGTTATTTGGGGATATGAGTGTGGGAAATGGGAAACTGTACCCTTGATTGCCTTGTCCAGCAGTTAAATGCTTCTATACATTAAACAAAAGTACAGGCCCCATTTTCATGATATCAACTAGTTCAGTTCCATGCTAGTGATTTTTTAATGTGCAGTTTATTGACAACAAACGGTTTTTCCTAGTCCCAACTTGGGTCAACTGGGTTTGTAATTTTCCCTATACCTTCGAGCATGGTGAGTTATAAATATTAGTTTGTAGTGTTATTGTGCAGTTTTGGTTATAAAGCTCAGCCTTACAAAACTGTACTACCCCATTAAGCTATGCGGGTTTCATGAATATAGGCCCAGGTTTACAGCCTGTTTTGACTTCTTGTAAATAGTTTACAAAGTATCAATATATAAATTAGAGTCTATATCGCGCCAGAGGTCTGTCACGAATTGACAATCCTGACGTTATTATACCCATCTCAGATTGTGATTATTGGTTCAAGGGTCCAGGCACATGGAAAACTTCTCTTTTATACATTTTTGCACATCTTTGGATTTTACATGAATGTTCAAAAACCTTAAAGTTCTGATTTGGTTTACAGGCAGTGAAAAAATACACGGGAGCCATACATGTAAAGGGCAAAATGCCATACATGTATGAGCCCGGCTGTAAATTTGCAGTCCTGAGCTCTCTAAAACAAATTGAGAGTGTATTATTTGATGCAGGCAAGCTTGAATTTTAAGTACTGTAGTCCTCCGAAAATTTATTTTTAAAATTTGTCCCCTGTTTCCAGTATGTGATGCCCTTGGGCTTCTGAGAAGAGTTAGGCTTGCACTAACGGTCCAAGCGGGGCATGCACAATCTCTTAAATTATACAATTTTCAAATCTTTGGATTTTCTTGAATGTTAAAAAAAACCATTTCCAATTATTATTTTTTTTACAGGTATGTGATGACCTTGGGCTTCTGGAGAAGAGTTACTTTGGCCTGCGCTACCGGTCCAAGCGGGGTGAGCTACTGTGCCTCAATCTCCGGAACCCGCTCGGCACCCAGCTTAGAGGGCGCTCTCCACATCGGCTCAGCCATCCAGTCAATTTCTTGGCTCCCCTCAGGATTTGCAACCAACCAATCACAAGGTAATAAATACCTCCGCCAAGAGGTTATGTTTTTGGTCCCGTTTGTTTTGTTTGTTTGTTTGTTCGTCACCAGTCTTCTGTGGCATCAATTTCACAGATATCTCAACCAATTTTTCGTAGAAAGCTTGTGTTCATACACTTCATCTAGAATAGAACCCATTAAAATTTTCAAGTGTCAAAAGTCAAAGGGCAAGGTCAAGGTCACGCAAACTTTAGCGGAGTATTCAACTCCCAGAATGCTCTGCGTCTAGTTTGTAATATCCCCCCTCCTTCACATTTCTATTTCTAGTTCCCATCTCAAGCATTTCTAAATAAATGTATTTTCTTAAACTATATTGTATACTAGTGATCGTACAGGAATCTAGTAACATTGTCAAAATCCTCAAAATCCTAAATAGAAGCAAGGAAAAGGCTTTTGGCTTTCCAAATTTCTCATCTGTTATAAAGCAGGGTAGGAAATTTATGGGGGCTGAGCATTTTTGCCTCCTAATTTTCAAAATAGCCCCCTAAATTCCATATGGTAGCCCCTAAAATTACCTAGGTTCCATGTTGATTATTTGTGATATCCATCAGATTAAAAAGTAGCCACCTAAAATAAATAATTTATTCCTGCATTTGTTATAATGATATGTATGATTGAAGTGTTCAGATGTATAATTATATACTGATAATTATAACTGTGTCGCAAAGTGCCAGGTCAATGAGTTTGCGATTATCTCTTAGCATTTTCGCTCATTACTCAGTCATGTGCAGTTAATTTACCAGGATTTTTCAACAACACTCACTCTGTGGACATTATCATATCTGATTCAACAAGAAATACACATTTTATCCAACCATATGCCAGTCTTCCCTGCACATGTCAACAAAGTTACTTAGATCCCTTTAATATTGTTTAAAAATATATACAGTTCCAGAGTGGAGGCATCTAGGGAAAATAAGGAAAA
Organism: Echinarachnius parma; assembly: GCA_037951105.1. NCBI lineage: Eukaryota > Metazoa > Echinodermata > Echinoidea > Clypeasteroida > Echinarachniidae > Echinarachnius > Echinarachnius parma. Next base: position 31,099 of record JBAMJV010012037.1, read on the forward strand.
ATTTTATCTATTTATATGAAAACATTATTATTCCTATATATGTGAACCTTACACCACAAAATGACCGTTATGTCACAGAGATAGTTTCCTCTGTTATTAGCTGTAAATAGCCAAATTTAGTTAAAATTTGAGATTCAGGATTGTGTATTTCTTGAATGAACGTATCTTAATCTGCCTTCTGTGATATTTTGATCGTCAGAGAATCATGTTTAAATATGGTTTTTTCATCAAATAAAAGTTATCAGTTATACAGCGCTTGAATGGACGCCAATCTTGAAGTGGCCCGTTTCTCCCCTTGTTTTAAAAAACTGCTTCAGCCATTTTCCAAATCTTTGGTGGTGCTAATTTTCAGAGGGTTTGCGTTGTCTGATATGACAAATTATATACCATTTTAAAGGTACTGAATTCCTACTGTAATGTCATGTGAAAATCAGCATAATCATTTTCCCTGACTTATGGTCGTTTTGT